>PVKS010029060.1:0-25750 GCA_004027875.1 Aplodontia rufa
GAAATCAAACATTTCCCCAAAAGCTGTCTCTCTATTTTTATTTAGAGGTTTCTTAATTAGCTAGACTATGTTATAGGCTGTAATAACCCCTATACCCTATTAACTACTAACCTAAGACTATTTTGTTATTGTAACCTTACTAGATACATTATATTTATCCTAGGTCCTATAATTGTTAATTTTATAAAATATTTGTGCCTCCTAATCTATGGACTAAGAAGTTAAAACCTAATGAAAAAAAAAAAAAAGAAATTCTCAAATTCATTTGGAACAATAAGAAACCTAGAATTGCCAAAACATTACTAAGCAAGAAAGACGAAACAAGTGGTTTTGCCATACCAGATCTAAAACTATCCTATAGAGCTTTAGTAACAAAGACAGCATGGTACTGGTATCAAGATAGGAAAGAAAACCAATGTAATAGATTAGAAGATCCTGAAACAAACTCTCAAATCTGTAAACATCTGAATTTTGACAAAGGGGGGCAAAATATTACATGGAGGAGAGACAGCCTTTTCTTCTCCTTTTTTTTTTTTTTTTAAAGAGAGAGGGACAGTGAGAGAGACAGAGAAAGAGAGAAACAACTTTATTTAGTTTTTCACATGGCCTTAGAAGCTCCAACACTTAGTTGTGTATGTGGTGCTGGGGTTTGAAGCCGGCTCCTCGTGCTTGCCAGGCAAGCACTGAAACCGCTAAGCCACCGCTCCAGCCTGAGAGACAGCCTTTTCAACAAATGGTGCTGGACAAACTGGACAGCCACTTGCAGAAAGTTGAAATTAGACCCATATCTTTCTCCTTGCATAAGAATCAAATCAAAATGGATTGAGGAGCTTGGAATTTTCTATGTCTTTAAAGAATGACATAGTTATCTTAATAGGGATTGCATTAAATCTATATAGAGCTTTTAGTAGAATGGCCGTTGTTATTATATTAATTCTGCCTAACCAAGAACATGGAACATCTTTCCATCTTCTTACGTCATCTTGGATTTCATTCTTCAATGACCGATAATTTTCACTGTAGAGATCTTTGATTTTCCTTGTAAGGTTAATTCCCAAGTATTTTATTCTTTTTGAAGATATTGTGAATGAGACTGCTTTCCTGATTTCTTCATCAGTTCTATTATTATTATTGTATAGGAAAGCTATTGATTTATGGGTGTTGATCTTATATCCTGCCACTTTGCTAAATCTGTTTATAAGATCAAGCAGTTTACTGGTGGAGTTTTTTGGATCTTCCAGGTACAGTATAGTCAGCAAAAAGTGAGAGTTTGACTTCCTCTCTTTCTTTTAATATCCCTTTGATTTCTTTCTCTTGCCTTATTGCTCCTGCTAGGTCTCAAGAACAATATTGAATAAAAGTGGTGAGAGCAGACAGCCATGTCTTGTTTCCAAGTTTAGTGGAAATGTTTTCAACTTTCCTCCGTTTAGTATTATGCTAGCTGAGGGTTTGGCATATATAGCCTTTACATAGTTCAGAAATGTTGCTTTGATCCCTATCTTCTCTAGAGTTTTGAGCATAAAAAGGTGCTGAATTTCATTAACGGCCTTTTTAAAATACTTTAAAGATGCCATTCCACTGTCTTCTGGACAATGGTCAGTTGTTCTTGATTAAATGATTGTTTTCATTTGAATCATTATTTACAAAATATCTTTCTTCTTGACTACTGTTAATATGTTTTGTTAGTCTTTGATTTTCAGCAGTATATTGTGAAGAGATAAATATAACTATCTTTGCATTTATTTTCCTTTGGTTTGCTGAAATTCTTAAATCTGAGTGGATGATTTTAGTTATTATTTTTCAATTATTTCTAAGCCATTACCTCTGGCACAACAAATATATGTATATTAAACTGATGTTGTTGCATAAGTGATGCATATTTTAATTGTTTTTTAAATATCCTATCCTCTGTTCTTCAGATTGGATAATTTTTTTAAAAAAGAGAGAAGGACAGTAAGTGTGTGTGTGAGAGAGACAGACAGACAGAATCATTTTTATTGAGTTTTTCATATGGCTTTCATTGCTCTGACATAGTTTACTATGTGGGTGCTGGGGTTTGAACCCATGTATTTGCCCTTGCTGGGCAAGCACCATAAGCACTGAGCCTCTGATCCAGCCCTGGATAATTTTTTATAAGAGAGAGAGAGAGAAAGAGAGAGAGAGAGAGAGTCTTAAAATATTTTCTTCTTCTTTTTTTTTCCTGGCACTTAGTTGTTTATATGGGGCTGGGGTTTGAACCTGGGTCCTTGAGTATATCAGGCAAAGACTTTCCACTGCTGAGCCACCACTCTAGCCCTGGATAATTTCTAAAACTTTAATTCGGTACCCTTTCATCTAGTGTCCAATCTACTCTAAAGTTAAGCTGATGCATTTTCATTTTACATCGTAGACTTTTAAATTCTAGACAGTTTCCTTTGATTTTTTTATAATGGATGTAATTGCTGAACGGATGTTACTCATTTGTTCACTTACTATATCATCTTTTCCTTGAAGTCTTTGAACATGCTTATTATAACTAGTTAAAAACCAAAGTGTGCTAATTTCAGTATTTGGGTTATTTTATAATCTATTTCTATTAACTATTTCTTCTGCTGAATCACTGTTTTTCAAGCTAATTATTTTGGCATTGTACATAAGACATTTTGGATTTTCTTTCTTAGGTATTTAATCACTAGTCGATTCTCTTGATACTGCTTAGTGTAATTCTTTGTTAGAGTTGGTCTCTTTTGTATTAAGTCACACTATGTTGGCTTTACTCTGGGTTTTAATTATTTTTCCTTAATTGTTTAAACTTTCAGAGTCTCAGTTGAATGGCCGAGAAGGGTCTTGGCAAGGTCTCCCCCTCAGGTTTGGGTGGGGAGGTCTCAGAGTATTGCTACATCTCCATTCAACTCTTGGTTCCATATAGGTTCTGTCTGCTAGAACTCACAAAGTGTTACCTGTGATCCAGACCTTGGAATTCAGACATGAACTTATATAGAGAGCCTCCATTTAGACATATAAGGCTCTTCTGAGGAAAACTGCTTCCTTTCTGGAGTCTTCTGATAGATTCCAGTTTTTCCTGTTTCAATGAACTCCATTTGTGCTTCCTCAGCTTGGCAGGATCCCTGTGCTGTTTGTCCACAATGCACTGTGGTCTGGGGATGTGGCTCAGTAGTAGAGTGCTTGGCTAGTATGCATGAGGCTCTGGGTTTAGTTCCCAGTATCACACAAGCAATCATTCAATCAACCAAAAAAAAAAAGTGCACCCACAGATAACTTGGGAGGGCACTGAATTATCTTTATGAATCTCCCTTTACTCAAGGATGAATCTTACATTCCTTGTTGTCCAATGCTTGAAAGAGCCATTTCATATTTTTCCAGCTTTACAATTATTTACAGTAAAAACATGTGCAGTTCCACTTTAATAGGCTAAATAGAATTGATGTCAATGTTTTCCCTTTCAGTTTTTTGATCCAGTTTTCAAAGGTATAAACTATTAATTAGTTGAAGATTAGTATAAATCTTCCTATAAAATGATAGAGCCATTAATTGTTAATTAGATTTTGGCCATTTGTTTACTTGATTAAATCATGATATTTCATGGTTAATTGATCTGATCTAATATATACATTTCCTTACATGTAATTTTTGATATTTTACATTTTTAAAAAAAATTATTCATCTATCTGAGATTATTAACTTCTTGACATAGGATTACCTTTTAAAAATAAAAACATTGCAAATAAATGTAAATCAAATATATAAAGGTCAAAGAATGTGGACAAATATACTATTAAATATTCAGAAAATTTTACCCACATTTTTAAAATTACAATCATATAAGGTACTAGATAAGTAACATGTGGTAAACCAAGCATTTATAGTTTCTTGATCTCATCAAGATTGCTATAATATCTTCCAAAAAATTATGGTAATAATTATCAAAATCCAAAGTACTTATGCTGTTTGCCTGAGAAATTCTACTTTGGGGAATTAATGTTATTAAATATTTGTATGTTATTATCTAAGTGTGTATATATGATCTATATGGATATTTTTAAGATTATTGTTTGAATAGAAGAAGTCTATTCATAAAGCCAAAAACATCATACAACTGCTAAAAAATGACAAGATAAATCTATGAATGATGATATTGAGTGGTCTCCAATATATTTAAATGATAATAAACTTTAAACATGAAACAAAAAACAAACCACACAGAAGAACAACGAATATGGTAGTCTTTCTGTTGAATAAAAACAATTAAAAATACACACACATATGCATGCATGTGTGTGTATAAATGAGGGGCTGGTACCAGAAAGCATCTCTGGAGAAGGATTCATGGAACTGGGAACTCGTCTTTAGAAATGGTAGAATTTTCTTTTTCTGTTATACCCTTTGGTACTAGCAAATTTTAGATTTTTGTATTGTATATCCGTATTAGTCAGATTTTCATTACCATACAAAATACCAGAGACATTGCAGGTTTCTCTCAGTTTTGAAGGCTGAAAGTTCAAAGGGCCTGGTGCTTGCTCTGGACCCAGAGTGCGTGGTGAGTGGAATGTTCTATTTTTGTGTGCATGTGTGTTGCTGGAATTACAAATGATCACATCTTGATCCAGGAAGTGGAAAGAGCAGGAGAAATTAGAACAAAAATAGTCTAAAAAAATACTGAGAGGAGAGATGACAGGCAATCGGTCTAGATATGAGCTTTGAAGTATTTTGTTCTGAAAACAAACCTAGAAATGAAAGAGTAACTGGAATAAGACTTGGCATAAAGAGAATTTTTAAGGTAGTTTATGCAGAATCAACCCAATGCTAAAGGACTTAATTAATATCATAGATAACCACCAAGAGGGAGAAATAGATCTTTTATGCAGGTTTGATGGTTTCAGAGAGAGTTGCCCTACCAATCTTAAAATGTTGTGTGAAGGAAGTTAATGACAGTCACATAGGCCACTGACTTAATTTTGTCTGTAGAAGTGTTAGATCTTTCCCTTTGAATAGTATTTTACTGAGATTTCCCCATTTTTCAGAAATTATTGTCAAACTCCTCAATTTTTCTGCTGTCAAACTTGAGATGGAGGATTTGATCTTGGATAGCAACCATACATCCAGAGTAAGTTCCAGGAGGATCACCAAGAGTGAGGCTGCGCTTGAGCTGTGAGGAAGGTCATTCCATTCTGTCTTGTGTAGTGTGGACATGGTGGGGGGAGCCTGTTGACTTTGATCTTGGAAAGATCACAGGTTTCAGAAAATTTGGGGAAGATGGAAAACAAATTGCAGAAGAAAATATTGAGTAGGAAGAAACCATCTGTTCAAAGAAATATTGTCACCATATGTAGGGGATAAATGCCATGATAGAATGGGCGGAAGTGAAGCCAGTCGATCATTATGACCAAACAGTATATACCATGGTAGATGTGTGAGATATTCAGTACCCGGGAATCCATGCTTCTTAAAAAAAACATTTGTAAAGTCAATCGTGTTGCCACGTGAAAACAAAAGCAGAGTACTAGAGTTGTAGGAAAAGATTCTAAGTGTTTCCTCTTCATAAATAATGAGGATTTAGACAGAAGGCAGACAAAGCAATGGGCAATTTGGTGTAATGAAAATGAAGTTGAGGGGAGGGTTTAAAGTTTTGAGTTCTGCTACAAAGAAATAATAACCCTATAGGCTTGAGCCTTCTTATCTATAAAGTGAATGGATTCAATTGAATCTAAATTTTTGAGATCTAATTTAGATCCAAAATGCCATTATTGTACATTACATTTTGATTTTTGAAGATGGGTCCAAAGATATGAGTAGGATAAACGTGAAGGAATTACCAGAAGCAAGCATGGAGATCCATGGTAAATTTTTATTTTATTATTCATTTATTAATGCCAAAAGGTATGTGGCACATGGGTTTCTTAATTCTTAATGTATATTGGGTACAAGATCTATGAATGGAGCTGTATACTCTGTTTCTTGTGTAGTTTTGTGTGTTTGCCTTGTGATTGGTAGCATGTGTGGACCAGCATAAAGGGATTTAGTTTTTGAGAGCAAGGAGACATTATCTGATTATTTAATACTTCTTTGATTGATGCTGAAACCAGATAATGGTAACCTGGTATTTGTCACTATCCAAATCTTACTTCAAGTGCTCAGCATAATCCTTATAATCATAGCAAAAAGTTACCATAAAGATCAAGCTAACACCTGACAACTGTTCAACATTTCATTTGTTTTTTAAATACAAAGCTAACATTCAGATTGAATTATTGCCTTAATCCACGTGGATCAGTTCAGTCATGGATAAGCTAGATGAAAGTCAGCAACACTTAATACTGCAGTGCTGAAAAGATTTTGCCATTCTAATATTTAAATGACATAACTTTCAGGCTGCCTCCAATTGTTCATGCATAAACTTTGAAAATGCAGCTGCTCGCCTGTAGATCTTTCAGTTGTTCTGTAAAGGTAACCAGGAACAATGTGGCAGACAGAGAATAAGTGCATGTCCTGGAGTCCCTCATTTACTGAAAAGTGAAATTCTCAAGGAGTTATTTTGACTCTAAGGTAGTTTGCTAGCAATTATCACAGAACCATCTGCTGTTAGCCCCAAGTAGGTCAATTAATTGTCATGACCCATAAGGGAGTGTGCAAAGGGAAATATTAGAAAGCAAACCCTTCCATTTTTCACAGCCTAGTCACAGCAGTCTGATTTCTAGAAAGACTTCTGTAAAAGCAATTTTGTATTTCTCCAAATCCTTTCAGGCAAATAACTCTGATTTCGTCACCAGCATTTCTTAGACCGTTGTGAACTGTGCAGCAGCTCCTTTAACAAGTCCAAATTGAGTCGCACCGTTTTCCATAGCATTAACTTTTATTTGTAAAGCAGAATATAAATCTTAGAATTAGGACATTTGCAGGTTGCACTCTTCTGCTTTCTCCCCACATAATGGAGGTTTTTGGGGGTCCTTCTGAACAAAAAGTAACATTCCATTTTACTCTGTGGCACTGTTTGTGGAGTCATGGAAATGTCTGGGAATTAAAGGGCAGAAATTAGAGCTTCTTCTCTTTCCATAGCCTTGTGTGGTTGGCCTTATGGTTAGGGTAACTAGATCTTGGAACACAGTTAAATAACATAAGGAACAGAGGCATCCTGGTAAGAAGCACTCGTATGAAAATGAACATTGCAAAACGGTACCTACGCTAGTTTTAAGTGTCCAAAATTGAGTGAAGTGTTGTAGGACTTGATTATTTCCAGAGTGAATGGCTTTGATTTGATGATGTTATTTTATTTCATGTGTTTATCATAAATTCAGAAACCATGCTTGTAAATGAGAGAATTTGTTGTACAGATTAGCATTAATTTTATATAAAAAATCTGTACAGCTATTATAACCCAATTTAAACTTTTCAGAGAGATAATTCTTACAGCTCTATTGATTGCTTTTCTTATTTCATTTGCTGGTATGTTGCTCAATTTAGTTTTCTCTCAAAACATGGATTTATAATGGTCACATTTTAAGAAGTTCTAATATTTTTATTATACAGCCCATGATGAATTAATGATTCAATTTATGGCAAAAAATAATAAATTGATCATGCATATGTTGGCTCTTTTAATCAATTAAAGTACAGTCCACTATAAAGCAAAAATGACTCACACATTTATGAAATGGAAGACTTTCCAACCTTACCATCTCCCAGTACATCAAGACAGTCCTGAGCATATTTTTTTCTCTTAATTATCACTTCATAGTAATGTAGACTTAAAAAAAAAAAAGCATTTGCAAGATAACTTGGCACAGAAACCCACATACTTTGTTTTTTGGCAAATTGCATCTAGTTTCTTTCCTGTATTATTGTGTATCCTTAAATAAATCTGTCAAAATTCATAGAATTAGATACATTTGAGCTGGAAAAATCTTCCCGGATGATGGAGACTTCCTCTGAATCTTGCAGAGCTACTATCCATAGCTTTTTTTCTTTCTTTGTTGTTTGGCCACAACATTATGGATAATGTATGCAATATCACTTTTCTTTTCCAATATTCATGTCTGTTCAGGATTTCCTAGGTAAGAATTGACTATTTTAAATATTTGTGTTTTATTTTTCATCATGCATCTTTCAAACTTGGATTCTGTTAAAATTACAGCCTGTAAATTTGCTTGCCTTTTGGTTTGTAGATTCACATAGTCCACCATGGAGACCTGCATATGATGATTATGCTGTGAAGCTCATCCTACAGACTCCCTGAAATTGTCCAGCATCATTCCACTACAGAGTCTTGAGTGGACCAAATTCCTTTTTGGAGCGTAATGACTTAGAGATGCATAAACCAATGAAGTCTTATCACCTATGAGGTTAATAGAGTTGTGAAATTCATCTCCTTACCCTGTCATTCTTTCCTTCGTCATTTGTCCTTCTATACTGATGCCATGGAAATTTATTCTATTTCAGGGCCCCTAACTCCTGTGTCGTGCTTTCATGGCTTTGTACATTCTTTCCTCTCTTCCTGAAATGGTCTTCCCTATATAGTCTTCAATTTCATGTGTTAATTTAATCCTGATTTTTTTCTTTTCTCTGTTTTACCCCTGTGGTGTAACACATGTGGCACACATACCTGTGGAGATATATATACATATGTGTACACACACATACATGTGTGTGTGTGTGTGTGTATACACTAGTTGTAGGTGATTTCACTTTCTCCAGTTTCTGTTAGTTATAGTCAACCGTGGTCTAAAAAAATATGAATTGGAAAATCCCACAAATAAAAAACTCAAAAATTGTTAATTATGTACCATTCAGAGTAGTGTATTGGAATTTTTCATTTTTCTGCTCCATTCTGCCCAGGACATAAATCATCCCTTTGTCCAGCATACCCACGTTGTGTACCCACCTGTCAGTCACTTAGTAGCCACGTCTTGGTTATTAGATTGACTGTCATAGTATTGTAGTACTTGTGTTCAAGTAACCCTCACTTAGCCTGTTGCTGATTCAGGATGCTTGAGTCATTTACCTGAGTTTATGTCATCACAGTCCTTGTCACATCTCATATCATCATGGGAGGAAGGCTGAGTACACTGCAATAAGATTGAGAGACAGAGTTCATATTTATAACTTTATTACAGTACAGTGTTTAACTATTTTATTATTAGTTACTGCTAATTTCTTATTGTGCCTCATATGTATGTTGACATAAGGTCTTGGAATGTATCCCCTGTGGCTAAGGAGGACTATTGCATGTATGTATAAACTACTTCATTTCCTTTTTACAAGGTAAATAAGTAATATTAAAATATACTAGCCATTATATTAATTATTGGTGGACAGTTACCACTAAGTTGTTTACAGTACCTCTGGAGAAAGTCTTACAAAATTCTTTCCACTAAAAACCACGCAGTATGTGTTTGGAAGTGAAATATATTCCGGCCCAGAGGTAGCACAAAAGTAAGAGTAGTGTTTTTCACAGTTGGACAGGGAGAACTGTGTTGCTGACACTTTACAAAACGGACGTCATTTGAATATTCAATCTTGAGCAGTAAGAAAACATGTCAGAAGCAAATGAAATCTCAGCAATTTAGCTTCGTATTAGAGCACAATGACCATGAGTCCTTTTTTCTTTTTGTTTTCATGTTGCAGAATGCTAGTTGTATGTTTTCCTCCTAGATCTAGGTAGATCAATCTGACAAGATTCCAGTAATTGCCACAAAAGTCTTCTGTGGATATATGATTTGGGGCACATAGTCACCTCTCTGAAACAGCACGGATAACAACAGGTTAAAGTAAATGACAAGGATTTGTTTCATGGAAAATACATGTTATAAACAGATGAAGCACATCCTGAGGGGAGTTGATGGGGAAAAAATAAAATGACCTTTTTAATGGCTCCTGGGTGAAAATATATGTAGATTTAAGGCTGATATTTTAATGTAGGTTTATTAGTCCTTTATCATCTCAGTGGACCCATATTTTTCTCTTAGAATAATAGCCATCTAGCTATTATTTTTGTCTTGGTAAAAAATTCCTAAAATGTAACATCCTCAATTTGTCGAATTCAACTCTGTTAACAGCAAATAGCATGAAAAGTTCATTACAATAGAAATGAAAAAGAAAAATCAATGTGCAACTAGCCCTACCTTCTTGCTAATATATTATAGCCTTCTTGTGGCATGTGATTTTTCATATTTCAACATTAATTGTGCTTTGTTCTCTCACTGCCTAGATTAGAAGCACTCTGAGACTGCTGGATCTTTGATGTCTATCATAAAGCCTAAATGTAGCAAGGATCAGTAAACCTGGAGCCGAACTAGAGGTGAGCCCCAGTGAAAGCACACAGATTATGCTGATGGTACTAGTTGAATGGAATTGAACTAAGGAGCTTAGCACTGATTCTGGAATTTAAATGATTCCTTCTCACTCTGAAGCATAGTCAGGTTGTTTTGATATTTTTAAAGGAAGACTAATTAGACTTATTAGGTAGTATATTCTGTGGATTGAAATGATGCATTCCATATTTTTTTCTGTGCAAATATTTCTCAGTTGATATTGTAATTGGGCAGAACTCAACTAAATACTGGTACCAAAATTTAGTCTGTTGATATTAGATAACATTGCATTAAGTTGTCTTTTTTGAGCATTTCAGGTAGTGTCAAGTAAATGGTTTTTCATGATACAACCATCATTATGGTTGTTTCTTTTCTTTTTTTAAAGAGAGAGAGAAAAAGAGAGAGAATGAGAGAGAGAGAGAGAGAGAGAGAGACAAAGAGAATCAGTTGTTTTTCATCTGGCTTTTCTTTTCCCTCCCCTTAGTTGTGTATGTGGTGCTAGGGATCAAACCCACGTCCTCACACATGCCAGGCAAGGGCCCTAGGGCTGAGCCACCTCTCTAGCCTCCATCATCAAGTTATAAAGAAAAAACACTCATAGTTGAAAACACTGTGCCCTTAAGAGGAGACAGTATAGCCAATTGTCTTGGAATGACCCCAGGGCTGCAGTGCTTTGAAGGTGATATGAACCTGCAGGGAAGGACTGGTATTGGCTACTTTAGGTTCTGCTGAGTTTTACATCCCTGTGGCTACAAGGGCAATTCAATTTCACTAAGTTGTTCTCTTTCTTTTGGATCCTATGGTAAAGCCACTGATCTTGTTATATGATAAGATCATCTTTTTGCAAATCCTTTTTATGGGTTATCCAGCCTGTCTATGCACTGCATCTATCCTGAGGGTCTCTGGACAAAAAGCAGGAAAAGTGAACTTTGAGGAAGGGATGATGTGATATGAGAAGTCCTTCTATACTAGAAAGATAAAAAAGGAAGAAAAATGTGCCCTTTATTCTTTGGTGGTGACAAGGAAGAAAAAAAAACCACAAGAGAAAGGAAAGGAAAAGTGGGCAGGAAAGTTTCTCTCTCAGTGAACTCTTCTGAGATAAAAACTCAGGGAGGATGGAGGTGTTGGTGCATTAGAAGGGAAAACTGAGCTCTCTGGGGCTCATGCCCTTTCCACAACTGATATTTTGTGAAACGCTGCACTGTTCCATAGTCATACAGGGGCTGCAGGGCAGATGACACCGCTGCAGTAAACTGCATGGAACATACCGGCCATGGCACTCCAAAGCAGGACAGCTGGGCTATTGGGTTCTCAGAAGTGGTATGGCACATTCAGGCCTGAGAACTCAGTGTGCTGGAGTTCTCATTTGCAAGCATCATGGAAAGGATCCATGAGCGAGTTCCATCTCGCTCCATGGCACTGGCATTTCTTAATCTCAGGGATCTCCAATGCATCTTTGGCTTCCTCCACACATCTCCATGTATCACCCTCTCAGGGGCTGCCCACAGGGACTCTGACCCTGGGGCACTTCGCCTGGCCTCCCAAGCCTTCCTTTGAAATCTCAGTGGAAGTCTCTATGACCCCCTAACTCTGGCATTCTGCAATATTACAGAACCAGCACCACGTGGTTGCCCTCAAGGTCTGCTGCCATCTCCAGCAGTAGCCAAGCCTCCGGGGACAAGGGCTCCAGCAGCCTCTGAGTGTTTGGTGGCTGAGATAGCTTGAGCCAGAGATAGCTGTGGTCTTGCATTTCCTGAGATGCCCCCTCCAGCCATATTTCTTTTTGCCTCTAGGCAAAGTCTTCAGAATTTTAGTGGCAGTAATGTCTCTAACAATAGCCACTTACTTGGTCCCAGTTTTATAACCACCTTTCAAGTCCACGTTTTTCAAATCTCTCTACTCTGCTTCCCGATGTGACATCTCAAGCGCTCTTCTCCGTGGAGCCATGCCTGCTGTCATGAAGTTCAGCTTCACCTCGAGTCCCCAGGAATGGAGCTGCGTTTCCATGAACTGGGACCTCTGAAACCATGAGCCCCCAAATAAACTTTTTCCTCCTAAAATTTTTCACATCAGGTTCTTGGGTCATGGCCGTGAAAATCTGACTAAAACAGTCATAGAACCATAACAGTGCGAGACCCACTGCTGGGTGTCCTCAGGAAGTCATGCTGCAGATGACAAAGTTCAGACACAGAGGCAACTTCAGCCCAAAGACCACAATCCTTAACTGAGAAAATGAACATGCAAAAATGTCCCTAGGTACTTTAAACACAGACAAGTGAAAATGCAAAAAAAAAAAAAAAAAAAATGCTCATTGAGTTAGGTCCACTTCCCTACTTCCCTAATAGGGCATCAAACGTCCTCATCATTCATGTAGACACTGTCTTGTGGAGGAGTTGATTGCCTGTGAATTTAAAGTTTGCATGCATGTGCAAGACATGAGTGCTATTTATGTGCTCTGGAAGGGTGGCATGGACTGCTGTTCAAAATACTGAACCTTTATCTGAAAGAGGTGATGTTAATGAAGAGTCATTGTTTAAATGCTGGAAATATGAGCTACACTGCTAATGGATAGATTCAAATTCTCCAGAGAAACTGAACCAAGAGGACAGAGAGAGAGATGTTATGGGAAGTGGATCATGTGATAATAGAGACTGAGACGTTCCATAACATGCTGTCTGCTAGCTGGGAACCCAAAAAATCCATCAGCGTAATTTGGTGTGAATGCACAGGCCTATAAACCGATGGTAGCAGATGCTCTCACCCTCTGTCTCAGAGTAAGGGCCTGAGAACCTGAAGAGCAGCTGGTGGAAGTCCTGGGGTCTGAAGGCTGAGATCCAGGAGCGCTGATCTGCAAGAGTAGAAGGAGAATGTCCCAGGTGCAGAAGAGAGAAAATTCACCCATCCTCCACATTTGTGTCTATTAAACTACCAATCAGAAATACCCTCAAAGATAACCCCAGAAATACGTTGTTTTGTTTTTGTTTTTAAACAGAGAGGGACGGTGAGAGAGAGAATGAATTTTATTCAGTTTTTCATGTGGCTTTCCTTGTTCATGCACTTCACTGTGTACATGTTGCTGGGGTGCAAAACCGTGTATTTGTGCATACCAGGCAAGAACCGTAACCGCTGAGCCACCACTCCACCTGCCCCCCAGGAATAAGATTTTAATGATTTTCCTGGTATACCTTAATTTGGTTAAGTTAATATTTAAAATTAATCATAAAAATGAACCAATGAAAGTATTCTTTTCATCTACTCCAAAGTTGGATGGTGCTGGAATAAAGATTAGGACTTATTATAGAAAATAAGAAACAAGTATGCATAATTATGCCAAAGTTGGCACCCTGCTGCTTTTAAGTTAAATATGTAATTTATTCTGGGACAGAAGAGTAAAAATTATATTAAAATGTTAAAATGTGTCTTTTTAAAAAAGTAGAATACATTATTATTGCCCCTTTCATTCAATTTTCTGTCACGGTATTCCATGTTCTCCTTGCATAAATAGTCATTAGTGTCTGCAAAGGAAAAGATGAAGGACATTTCTCTGTGACAAAGTTTTGTTTTATGCTTGGCTGTGCTTTCGTGGATCCAATTTATCTTACCAACTTCGGTTCTCCTTAAGGATCTATTGTCCTTTGAAGGAGGCAAGTTGAATAAAACAAGGTCATTTTCCTCAAGAATTTTATACTTTATTAAGGGAAATAAGACAGACACATATAAGTCGAAAAAACCAGGCAGTAAGACTGCATGTGACAACTGCCAGGTGAAAGAAGCAAATGAAGTATGTGCCTCAGGCAGGGGAGACTATTCTTACAGAATCTATTTTTACTAAAGTTATATCCCAAGTATTATACCGTGGGACAAAAAAATAATAGTAGTAAGAAAAAATCATAACAAAAGACTTCTAAGGTCAGATGACTTAACAGGTCCTTTAAAAGGAATGATAACAATAGGGAAACTAGGTTTCCCCAGTTTTTCTACATTTGATCCTATATGTTCTAGAATGAATGGGTTTTCTTTTGACCTTTACTTTTATGTTATTCTCTGTTCTTTTATTCCTACTGACCTTCTCAAATAATCCCTTAGTTATATCCACCACTCAATGCCTCTGGGTCGTCTGTGGACCAGACTGGTGTTTGCAACAGCATCAAAGACATCAGCTTACCTCAGACAAAAGGGTACAAAGTGACATGCAACTGTGATCCCCGGTAGTTGTATTTTTGACCCAGAGATCCCCATAGTCAGATAATTCTTATTTTTTGGTATACTACATGGCTATTTCAAAATTAGGCTCAGTTCTTCCTAGGAGTTGTAAATATACAGCATTCTTTTTCTGAGTGTGAGAAAGTGAGTTAATCTCCGTGGGGATGCTGCAGGGATAATGACTGCAGTGTTATAACTAATCTACTTTAAAAGTATGATTGCTAAAAGATGCATTTTACAATTTTTAAAGTATATTATTTTCACAGTTGAAACACTCAGGGTAAAGGGGCATTTTTAAGAGATTATGCAGTGTATTTTGACAGAACATTTTTTCTCTGTGATTTCATAGCCTGTCTCTATAGAAAGGAAGAAAAAGATGTTTCTTCTCTCTCTCTCTTTTCACTCTTCTCATTTTTGCAGTTGTACTGAGATGTCCTAGGGAGGGAAAAGAGTTTAAAGACACTTTAATAGTTTGCTGATCAATTGTGAAATCACCCCTGCCCCATTTGAAGGGTGTAGTATGTTGTTAACTGAACCAACATCTTGGCTCAATGCCCAGTGGAAACTTCAGGAACAGGGGACAGTGTGTCTCAGTACATTGTTTCAAATAACTCTTGTTAACTTCTTTAGGGAGATCAAATAGACATTCCTATTTGGCCAGAAGGTTATTGGATCTCCACAAGAGACTTTGTCCAGGTCTGGGTACATGCCATAAGTATTATTCTGTCAACACAAACGTCATTAGAATCTACTAAAATTGAATTACTCTTAGCAGCTTTACAGCTGTCTTACAACATTTGACATCTATAAGAAACACTTCTTGGCACCAATGAGAATTCTTCAGTTGGTCGATTTATATCTAAAAAGTGTAGGAAATGAGGTAGAATAACAGTATCACTGTTTCAATGTATAATGTTTACAAAATAAGTGTTGAGGTCTTTCTCTTGAATGCTGGGATTGATTTTTCTATGTCACCCACACCCATCCCCACTACCTTTATAGCCCTGGCAACTATAAATAAATTGAAGGAAAATTACTTCTCCACTGTTTCACAATGCTTTTCTTATCTGACTGCCACAGCTGTCACATATCCAAATGCTCTTATTTAGGATGTGTATGGCTGAAAATATTATTGCTTATGTTCTTCTGTGGCTGAGGAACATTATCATATTATTTTATGAATTTAATTCATTTTTCCTTTTTGCATCCGTATGCTTTAAAGGCCAATTATTTCTCAAACATGCCACAATAGATGATTGCAAGTCTCTTCTCCTGCCTGCTGTTAATATTTATCCAAAAGAAAAGTTAAATTTGAGTTTTAAAGCATGAATTTGTGTTTAATAACTTACTATATTTTAGTGTTACTAATGTGAACTTGCAAAATAATGCTGATCCACTTCAATATTACTAACAAAAACTCTAAGTTCATTGTTCAGGCTTCTAAAATATGAGATAGCAAATATTTCTGCTGGCTCATCCTTGTTGTTCTGTTTGTTTTCATTAAAATTAGATGTTTCATAGTGAAGATAATTTCACATGCACAATGAAATGTGGTCTAGAACAAATTACAGTGGTATCCATTTGAGACTTAGGATTTAAGACTTTACATGCAGTTAAATTCTGTATGCCTATATATTCTTTAAAATTTACCTTTTCCCTTAGTGTATACTGTTTATTCCATCTAAGAGCTTGTTATACAAACAAACATTTTAACATAAATAAAACAGAGGAAGCAAAATATCAGATAGAAACTAATACCTTAATATTTTATAATATATTTTGCAAGATGCAGAAGTACCTATACAAATTCAATTAAATATTTTAGTTAAAAATGGGTAATCACCTCTGTTCTTTCCTTTCTTAAATACAATTTTTGGTTACCCAGTGTACTTGCTTCCAAGTAAATAAAAATAAATTTAAATATCATTTTATCTTGTAATGAAGTCTTAGTATTAGGTGATGTTTATAAAGATGAAGGAAGACTATTAGTGAGAAAATATGTAAGGAATGAATAGTAAAATTCCATTTGGAGTATCATAACATTTATGCTTCATAAAAGAGTCCTCTAAAATTATTTTTCTGAGACTTATATCATTAGTTAAGTAAATGGTAAATATTGGAGAGCAAGTAAAATTATTGGGCAAAGAAAATACTGAAGGCCCTGGTGAAAAATAGCACAAATCTTACAATCTTATATTGAACAAGAGTGCTATGAAATTATTTCCTACAAGTCTTCAAAAGTTAAAAAATAAAAAAGGTCCCAGGAGTAAAGTAGAAAGAAATTTAAGTCAAGCAATTATTTTGAGGATTTGATCAAAATGATCAAAATTGGCAATTTGGATAATTTTAGCTGAACTCATCGCTTCTCATTTTTTTCTGTAATAGTGCTATTCTTTGATTAAATCCTTTTCCCCCTCTGGATTATCAGAATAATGTTTTCAGCTCAAGCAAGGCCTTCCCTTGCAACCAGATCAACTGGATTATTTGCAACCTCTAACATTTTCTGAATTTCTTGGTTTCCTGTTGTGATTGGTTTAGGATGACTCCTCTCTGTTCCAAACAGATATGGAAAAATATGTAAAAATATGACCAAGTGTCTTTCAAAAATGCAGAATGCTGATATTGCCAGGGAAGCCCATGTTCAGATAGCAGGAAGCCCTTGGATTAGTATTGAAAAATGAGGAAAAAGTCAAAGGAACAGGTGAGCTGATGGCATCAGGATGAAATATTCTTTTATTTGGAGTGAGAAGTCTTTGTCTAAAAGTAGTGAGAGATTACAGAGATGTGGAATAAAAGGTTGAGAGAACCAAATTCAGCTAGATTACATATCAAAGGTAACAAAGCTACTACATGAACTATAAAATGCTTTAAAAAGGAAATTTAAAGGGATAATTTTTTTCATGTTAAATTATTATGGAAGTTACCAACGACAGAACAGACTGACAGTACTGGAGCAGTCCATGACTCCATTGTTTTTAAATGGTGACAAGAGCTCTGTAAATCCAGTGGAAGAGATACATTTAAAAGACATTGAAAAGCAAACCTATAATATCCCATTGTTCCTACCTTAGAGGAGCTCAATATAAAGTACCATACTTACAAGCCTACCAAAATATTAGTATTTCCATCAGAGTGACTTGAGAACATACTTCTCTGTTTATTCTTAAACGTGAATATTTTATGATTTAAAAAGGCAAGGGGAATCTTAAAATTATCCTAGTTGTTTTAGTAGCAGTAATTTTTTTGCTGAAGAACTGAGTTGCAATAAGATGGAATAGAGATAAAAGTGTAAAATCAAAAACATTCAAACCTTACAATATTAAGTTGAGAGAACCAAATGAAAGTATGACTTTAAAAGATAAACTTTCTAGCCCTTTTCATTAAAAACAAACAAACAAACAAACAAAAAAAAACAAAATAAAAAACCCAGAGGCAAAATGTTTGGTATTATCGTTCCACACTTTAAGAACCAGGGTCCCTTAGGAAATGGCTAATTTTAGATGCAGAGGCAAGTAGACAGAGTTGGGGTGAGAACAGTCAAGTCTTCAAGGAAATAGTTAAGGACTACTGGAATGTTAAAAAAGACAGAAACCAGCCTGAAGTCTTTCTCTTCCTCCAAATTGGGATAATTCAAGCATGAATAACGACAAACACTAACTAAGTCTCATTGAAATCCATTACCTAAACACATACCATTGAATCAATAGTAACATTAAGAAAAGACAAAGTAAATCAAACTTATTTGACATCATTGGAGATGAATAATATGCCATGTCCTTACTTTGAAAATTGATAACTATAAGATAATTAAATATTTATTGCTCCAAAAAATAAGAACTGTAGCTTTGAGATTAAAACAGTAATCCTTATTGATAAAGAATATTTTTGTTATTTATAGAAGATGACAAACTAATGAAAGCACAAAGAACAATAGAGCATCATTTTGCTTAACACAATGAGACAACTAAGGGAAGAAACTTCTATAGACGCTAATGTTTTTTGGTAATGGAATAGTCACATAATACTGATTCCTCCACAAATTACCTGATATTTGCAAAGGAGTAAATATACATTTGTGGTGGAAGGTGTAACAAATTAATCCAGTAATACCAGTTCAGTTCTTACAGAATTTGGTTTGTTAACACAGTGCAAGAAGAAATATCGATTTTTGTCATAAACAATTTTTTCAAATAAACATTTAATTTATACCTGATAATGATCTTAGTGTTTCAGTGTTCATATTATAGAAAGTACAAGGGATATAGAAAAATAAATTATGAGAAAACAATCAATCAAATGAAGAATATAGGAGATTCTATACAACATTTTGTCTGATGTCTAAAAAATTGGTAGCTTGAGACGAAAAAAAGGGGGTGGAAATTATACCTGATTACTTGATTTAAAAGTCTTAAGAGAGGTAATTTAAAAATACTGTCTTTTGATTGAATCATGATTTAGAAAAGTTATGACACATATTTGGGAGAATTTAAGTTTGGATGGGTGTGTGTTAATATTAGGAAATTACTGCCAATTTTGCTACATAGGCATGATATGGCTATTGTTAATCATATAGGTGTTCATTTCTTTTCATAATGAAGAATTTAGGGGGAAACATAATGATATCTGAATTATTTTGCTAGTTACGTAAAAATAGACAAATAGAGATATTGATATGTGTGTAGAGTCTATATGTAACAAAAGGCAAAATATTAATAATCGTTGCACCTGGATGGTGAATATATAGGTCTTTTTAAAGTATGTTTTCTATCTATATATTTTTAAAAATTCTTACAACAAAATATTTTTTAAAAATATGTATTCATAAAACCCCAGATAGTACTTGGATGACAGTAAGTGATGCATTAGCTCCATTCCCTCAAAGACTAGCTGTAGAGATTCAAGTAGTTTGCTTCAGTGAAGTTCAAAGGAATAAAAACAGCTTGGGAAAATTAATGGTTATAAGGGGAACTCCATCATTGCAAACACCAGAATAGAGATCTGCTTTAAAAAATAGTGTGCAATTGCTTCGACATGTGTATTTAGGAGTTTGGACTGTTTACATCCTGAAGGATACTTGACTGGAAATTCTCTGGACATGTTTTAAAAGTGAGATTCTTCAAATTCAACTGCAAACTTTTCCCTGACCCTTCTGGAGCCTTCGCTCTTCTTGTATAAATTTCCAGATCAGGGGAGACTCAGGATTCTACTTCCCAGCCCAGGTGCCTAGGCAAAAGTAAAAACACAAATTGGCTTGCAACTTACTTCTGCTTCTAGGGTTGTAGGGAAGAGCATCTCAAGTTCTCAGGTGCCAGGCTATATCAGAGTTTTCTGACAGCTCAGGCCATCTCAATAGGGACATCAGCTCAGTAACACTTGGGTACTCTGCAAATGCCTCTCACTGGTAGAACATGCAATAAACAGTGCCTTGTCCATCAACTTCCACCTTGAGCTCAAAGCTATAAATTGTGCTTTCAACAGCCTTTGTTTAACCATTCCAGTCTCATGGCTGATTCTCTGCTTCAACTGTTTGAATATGAATTTTAATGAGTATCATTTATTTCATAGGAAAATTGTTTTGGCTAAGCAGGAACTTCTTTTCATCTTACTAAAGTTGGAACATAACAATTTAGACATTTTCATTCTCTAAAGCATAAAACATGAACATCACCCTAATTACTAAATAAAAATGGTCTTCACAAGTAGAATGTGATAATATGTAGGAAACTGCTTAAGTCAGAAAGTATTCACTGAGCTCAGGCAGTCTGAAAAATAGTGTCGGTCACTTAAGAAAATTGTCAATTTTAGGCTAACCCGGTGTCCTTAGGGAATTACAAATATTTATGAGAGAAAAGGTAATAACATAAGATAACCCATTCTTGAATTTAGTCATAAAATATTTATTTTTTCTTCTACAGATTTTATGCTTGGTTTTCTTCAAAATCTAAATTCTGAAAGTTAAATCAATGAATGCTATGTGTAATATGTATATGCAGCATGTATATGCTTTCTGAAATCTTGTATTTTTAAATAGTAAGAATGAAATTTTAGTACAGTCACTAAATAAATTAAGCTCAAATCATTAGCATTTCCAGTATGTGAATTTAGCTTTAAAAAATAAATTTGTGATTCTTTTAAAGCAAAATAGTTGAATTGAGGTTGTGGTTTCAGAAATTAGATTGCCTAGTCACTGCACGTTATTTTGAAATTACATTTGGCTCTTCTTATTCATGGGTTCTTACATCCATGGTGAATTCAATCAACACTAGACTGAAAATATTTGAAAGAATAGTCCAAAAAGTTTCAAAAACAGATGGGGAATTGGTCATGATGGAAACATGTGAATGAAGTGATGTGTGTGCACACCTTTCTGTAGGCTCCTGCACTTGAGCAGAATTTCAGTCTCTCTCCAGCAACTTTTTATTCTTGTTTATGTACTATGTAGTTAGGCCTACAATGATACTACCCCTTCCGAACACGTATAGACACTTTTTGGTCGTTATTCCCAAACAAGGTAACATACTATTTGTCTATCATTTATATCTTATTATATAATATAAATAATCTAGATATGATTTAAACTACAGTATATGGGAGGCTGTGCATAGGTTTTATGCAAAAATATTAGGTTATTTTATATCAGTGACTTGACATCCAAGGATTTTGGTACCTACAAGAAATCCTGAAACCAATTTCCCTTCCATATCAAGGGATAACTGTACTACTTGACCTTTGTTTATGAACTTGGAGGGACAAGCTTAATAACTCTCATTTCAAATTAGCTAGGATGAGAAGTGAGAGCAGGTGTGGGTTGGGCTGCATTGAAGTGATAAAACCATAAGCTGCGCTAAAGGGCTTTATTTTTATCCTGCTCTCAGTACAAACCTATGGGGGAAAAAGAGGAGTGATATGATCACATATTTTTATTTATCAATTACTACACTTGGTAACATTTTAGTGAGTTTGGACTGCTACAACAAGACAACATAGACTAAGTGGCTGGCTTATAAACAATAATTTTTTTTCTTACAGTTTTATTCATGATCAAGACACTCAGCAGGTTCGGGGTCTGGTAAGGACCCACTTGTTCACTGACAGCCTTTTGTTCTCCTACTTAGTGCCTACTCCCTCTTTAGCTCTCTGCTGAGTTATCCTTCATGACTTGTTGTGTAGGTACTGCGTTCTCCTGTGCATATCTTCCCATGTCCTACACAGAACCAACTCGCAGGTGACTTACAGAAGCTTATTTGCATTTGAGCAAAAGAACATCAGGTCATTCCCATGAACTTCAAGCAAATGCACCTCTACGGGGTCTAAGGAAGCGCCTAGTTTCATGAACGTACTTCCTTTCCTTAGTTTGTTTATCCTAGGGGTTTTTGTCAGTTCCCTTTATTTTTTTTTAATTTTTATTTTTTGTTAAGAGCATATAGAGGGGCTGGAGCAGTGGCTCAGCAGTTTCGGCGCTTGCCTGGAAAGCATGAGGAGCCGGGTTCAAACCCCAACACCATGTACACAACTAAGTGTTAGAGCAACTAAGGCCATGTGAAAAACTAAATAAAGTTGTTTCTCCCTTTTTCTGTCTCTCTCTCTCACTGTCCCTCAATCTTTAAAAAAAAAAAAAGAGCATATAGAGATACAAATGAGAGGGAAACATTATCAAACCATCAGTGACCAATGTATATATACATAGTTATCCAGGGGTAATGCCAATACATGGATGACCACTTTGGGTTTCACCTGTTGCAGTTTCCCACAGAAGAACTCTTGCGTTAAATGGGCATCTCATGGAGGAATAACATCTGCTTCTGAGATGGATCCCCTATATTCCCATTCTCCAGTATCCTAAGAGATCTTCAAATACCCTCTCCCAACCCCCTCCCCCTCCCTACACCTCCAAGTATCCTAGGGAGCCATCCCCCTATTACGCTGAGAATCACACATATTTGAAGTTATTGTTAAGTTAGCCATTTAACCTACTGCTTCCCCATGTATTCTAGCTTCCACAGATGAGAGAAACCATTTGGCCCTTGAGTCTCTGAGATTGGGATACTTCACTAAGCGTAATTCTTTCCAATTCCATCCATTTGAGTTCAAAAGCCATAATATTGTCTTCTCTAATGGCCGAGTAGTATTCCATTGTATATATGTACCAAAGTTTTTGTATCCACTGGTCGAGTGAGGGGCATCTGGGTTGGTTCCATAATCTAGCTATAGTAAATTGAGATGCTATAAACATTGAGGAAACCACATCACTATAATACTCTGATTCTAACTCTTTTGGGAAAATCCCCAGGAGTGGGATAGCTGGGTCATAAGGTGGTTCCATCCTTAATTTTTTGAGGATTCTCCACACTGCTTTCCATAGTGGCTGAACCAGTTTACAGTCCCACCAGCAGTGTAACAGTGTTCCTCTTTTCCCACAGCCCCTCCAGCATCTGTTATTATTAGAATTTTTCATTTTTGTCTCTTTAACAGGAGTGAGGTGGTATCTCATTGAAGTTTTGATTTGCATTTCTCTTATAGATAATGATATAGAGCATTTTCTCATATATTTATGGGCTTTCTGGACTTCCACTGGAGAGAAGTTCCTTTTGAGATCTTTAGCCCATTTATTGATTGGATTATTTGTGAGTTTGGAGTTAAGTTTCTTTAGTGCCTTGTAATTCTGTCCGAGGTGTAGCAGGCAAAGGTTTTCTCCCATTCTAAAGGTTCCCTCTTGATGCTCTTGACTAGATCTTTAGCTGTGCAAAAGCATTTTAGTTTAATTGCCTCCCATTCATTTATTCTTGATTTTACAGCTTGAGTCATGGGAGTTTTGTTAAGGAATTAGTGGCTGACTCCTATATGCTATGGTGATGACCCTACTTCTTTTTTCTAGTATATTTAAATTCGTTGGTTTAATATCTAGGTCTTTGATCCATTTTGATTTAATTTTTGTGCAGGGCGAAAGATAAGGATCCAGCTTCAGTTGTCTACATATGGCTGTCCAGTTTGTCCAACACCATTTGTTGAACAGGCTATCTTTCTTCCACACTATGCTTTTGCCACCTTTATCAAATATCAAATAGCTAAATATATGGGGGTTTGTCTCAGGATCTTCTATTCTGTTCCACTGATTTTCGGTTCTGTTTTGACACGAATACCATGCTGTTTTTGCTACTATGGCTCTGTAGTATAATTTCAGGTCAGGGATTGAGTTAAACCCTACTTCCTTTCTATAGAGTAATAGTTTGGCTAGTCTGGGTCTCCTGTTATTCCATATGAACTTGAGAATTGCTTTTTCTATATCTGTGAAGAATGCCATATGTATCTTGATGGGGATTGCATTGAATCTGTATAGGGCTTTGGGTGGAATGGCCATCTTTATTATATTGATTCTGCCTAACCATGAGCATGGAATATTTTTCCATCTACACAGGTCTTCTGTAATTTCTTTTTTGAGTGTTTGATAGTTTTCTTTGTGGAGGTCCTTAACATCCTTTGTAAGGTTAATGCCCAAGTATTTCATTTTTTTTGGAAGTGATGGTGAATGGGAGCGATTTCCTGATTTCTTCTTCTGCAGATTTGTTACTGGAGTAAAGAAATGCTAGTGATTTGCTGGAGTTGATCTTGTAGCCAGCTACTTTGCTGAAAAGACCTATAAGCTCTAGGAGTTTTCTGGCCGGTGTTAGAGGGTCTTCTATGTATAGAATCATGTCATCAGCTAATAGAGATAACTTAACTTCCTCTATTCCTATACGAATACCTTTGATTTTCTTGTCTTGCCTGATGGCTCTGGCAAGGGTTTCAAGGACTATATTGAACCAGAGTGGGGAGAGTGGACAGCTTTTTCTAGTACCTGAATTCAGTGGAAATGCTTTCAGTTTTTCTCCATTGAGGATAATGTTGGCTATGGGTCTGTCGTAAATGGATCTGACATCGTTAAAGTATCTTCCCTTGATCCATATCTTTTCCAAAGTTTTGAGCATAAAGTGGTGTTGAATTTTATCAAATGTCTTCTCTGCATCAATTGAGATGATTATATGATTTTTTATTTTAATTCTGTTTATGTGGTGAATTACATTTATTGATTTGCCTATGTTGAACCAGCCTTGTTTTCCTGTAATGAAGCCCACTTGATCATAGTGTATTATCTTTTTAATGTGTTTTTGCATCCTATTTGCTAAAATTTTATTAAGGATTTTTGCATCAATGTTCATCAGGGAAATTGGTCTGTAGTTTTTTTTTTCTTGATGTGTCTTTATTGGGCTTTGGAATCAGTGTAATGTTTGCTTCATAAAAAGTGTTTGGGAGTGATCCCACTCTGTCAATTTCCTGGAAGAGCTTGTAGAGGATCGGTGTAAATTCTTCTGTGAAGGCTTGGTAAAATTCTGCTGTATATCCATCCAGACCTGGGCTTTCTTTTTTGGGAGAGCTTTGATTGTTTATTCAATTTCATTTTCTGTGATAGGTTGCTTGAGGTTTTCAATGTCCTCCTGTGTTAAAGAGGGGATGTTGTGTGTGTCCAAGAACCTTTCCATGTCTTCCAGGTTATCGAATTTGGCAGAGTATAAGTTTTCAAAATAGGTTCTGATAATCTTCTGTATCTTGGATGGGTCTGTGGTGATATCCCCATTTTCATCTCTGATTTTGTTGATTTGCTTCATTTTTTTCTTCCTTTAGGCGAGGTTGGCAAGGGGTCTGTCGATTTTGTTGACTCTTTCAAAGAACCAACTCTTAGATTTGTTGATAGTTTGTATAGTTTTTTTGTTCTCAATTTCGTTGATTTCAGCTCTGATTTTGGTAATTTCCTGTCTTCTGTTAGATTTAGGGTTGAATTGTTCCTCCTGATGAAGTTGTTTGAGTTGAAGCATAAGGCTATTAATCTGCTGTCTTTCTAAATTTTTGATGTGTGCTCGAAGTGCTATAAATTTACCTCTTAAGAAAGCCTTCATACTGTCCCAGAGGTTTTGCTGTGTTGTTTCCTCATTCTCGTTGAATTCCAAAAACTTCTTAATCTCTGTTCTCATTTCCTTTTTTACCCATCATTTGTTTAAGAGGTAATTATTCAATTTCCAAGTATTTGAGTAGTTTCTGTTGTTTCTCTTGTTGGTGATTGCTAAGATCATAGCATTATGATCTGACAGAATACATGGGATTATATCCACATTTTTATATTTGCTGAGATTATCCCGTTGAACTAGGATGTGGTCTATTTTAGAGAAGGATCCATGAGCTGCTGAGAAGAAGGTAAATTCAGCTCTCTT
>PVKS010029061.1:0-25717 GCA_004027875.1 Aplodontia rufa
ATATAGCAACTGAAAGACATTATTACCAGCAGATTGGAAGTATACTGTTGCAAGATTCCTACATGGTATGTGAAATGTGACATTACTTGAAGGTAGACAGTGATAAGCTAAGGATGCACATTGCAAACCCAAAAGCAACCACTAAGAAAACAAGATAAATAAACATACCTAATAAGCCAATTAAGGAAAGAAAATCACACAATCTATTATATCTGCACATAGGAATCCGTGAAAAAGTTGGAATTGGAATTTTTATGTGTTTAGAAATTTTCCAAATATAGAATTTCAATGAGTGTTGATGCAATTTGTTAAAATATCAAAATGAATCAAAATGAAGTCTCTTCTCATTAGTGTGTAGGAACTGCTGATTGACTTTAGAAATCATGGAAATATACAACTCCAATTTCTGCAAATACCACTGCATAATTGGGTTGAAAAATGGTACTGTGATTAATTATGCAGAGCAAATGATGTCCTTCTTCATCTGGATTCATGAATCTTGGTGAGCCATCTTTTTTAGATACTAGAAGGATTAAACCAAAGATCAAACTTAACTGAACTTGGTTCCAGACTTTTGAATCTCCTTATCACCAAGTGTGAAATAAATATTAATAAATAATGATGCATATTAAAACACTGCCCCTACTGAAATTTTTATCAACAGTCTTTACTTTTCAAAAAAGTTTTATGTATATTTCACATGTAAGATACATTTTAAAGCATAAATCTTGGCTATTTCATCTTCATGTTATTGTCCCTTTAAATTTTATATGATCTATAATGTACACAAATATTTATATACTTGACAACCATAAGAATTTTAATGTTATTACAATGTTATATTATTAGTATTATATAAACAAATATAGTATATAAAGTACGTGTGACACATATAATGTATTTTATACTATTACCTATTACTAATTATAAGAATTAGTAATATATAATAATATGTTTTTGGAGAGTGATTCAGATAAACATACTGAGGTTTTAGTGGATAAGAGGTTCAGTTCTAAAAGATTGCTTTCTTTCTCAGAGACACAACATAACTGAATGTTCAATTGCATACTTCCAGCAAGAAATGTATGGATTTAGACTCAGTTTTAGAAGTGTCTAGCTATGAGACCTTAGAAAAATGAAGTCATTTTAGTTTTAATTTACCATTTACAAAAAGGAGCATGTAGTAGTACTTAACTCGGTGAATTATTGAAATGATTAAGTAAATTAATATATGTAAAATAATTAGAATAATGTATGAGACACATTAGTGCTTACCACTATCACTAATGTTACTACTACCAATAATGATTGCTAACATTTATCAGCTTTTAATAAGTGCCAAGCAGTATTTTACAGATTAAGATTAACTTACTTAATCCTCATTTTTTTTTTAAAAAAAGAAACAAGATTGTAATGCACAAACTACTATTCTCACTTTGGAGATAAGCAAATTGGTACACTGAAAGTTAAATGTTAGGAGTATAGAAGGCTTATGTAAAAACTGCCTTTTATATGGACAATAAGTCATCCTGGTCATGATAGATAAAAAGAATTAAAGCTTGGTTAAGGTAAGCTTGAAGAAATAATTCTGCATGAATTATCGTAAATCACATTAAATGATCATGATGCAGTTATATTTTGCCCTTAACATCAAATTTGACCATCAAAGACACATTTGCTTCCTTTAAATGTAAAATGAGAAAATTGGATATGATAATTTTAATATACTCTAAAATGGTTTGGATAGTATAGGAAATATTTGGTCCTTGATATTTTAAAAATTTCAGAATAAATGAGGGCCAGCATTGAGAGTGTGTGTGTGTTTATTAATACAAACTAATTATAAAATGCATTGAGCCACATTTTCTGGATCTCAAATGGTAATAGAAAAAGTGTAATTGCTCTATATATCTAAGAACTTTACAACTGATGTTTTCAAGGTACCTTTGGATGTACAGTGTGACTAATAATTTTGGTTTCTATTAGGCCTTAATATTTAACATTTCACTTGTTGATTATATATCAAAAGCACATAATCAATGTCGATTATCTTTACTTATTGAAATAAAGTTGCAGAAAACTCTTGTTCTGTCTTTGATTAGAATTTGTTGTTGAGTATCTATTTTCATGCCTAGCACTGTCATAAATATTGAGCATCCAGCAATGACAGCAATCAAGCTTCTAGCCTACAGCAATTCACAAAGAGTAAGACAGCAGTGCTAAAGATAATGGCATTGCATAATATCTGAATAGTTATGGATTTGAGGAGTCCTTAATAAAGCAGATTATATTATAAGCTGCATCCTTGAGATGAGAATTATCTTTCCCCAAATGAACCCGGTATTCAACATAGCAGGTGTTAGAAGACTCTAACTCTTAAAGAATGGAGAATGTACAGGTCAGAGTGACTGGGGAGAGGTTGAAGGCAAAAATGTAGAGGAAAGTGGGGGTTCATCATGAATAATTTAGCTTTTGTGCTATAAAAAATGGGGAAACTAGCTAAGGACTTTCCAAAATCAAATGTGTTCTTTGATTCACCTGAAAGATGTTGGATTCAGCTGTGTGTTTGGCAATATGTAAGACCTAGGAGATACAATGTGAAGACATTGATACACCTCTTGAGCTTGCAGTACTTAATGTAGTACTGAGGATACACTGAGGTAAAGTTGTCATATGTTCTGACGATAGATGTTGAGGGTCACTGGGATATTTTAGAGGTAGACTCACAAGAGTATTCAGCAGATAATTAAAGGTTGTAGAAGAAGGTGAAGGAGGAATCAAAAATTTCTGGTTGGCATGGGAGTTGGATAGTGACATTACAGAAAAAAACTTCTCAGTTCAGTCTCTGACATAGGTGCAA
Source organism: Aplodontia rufa (assembly GCA_004027875.1). NCBI lineage: Eukaryota > Metazoa > Chordata > Mammalia > Rodentia > Aplodontiidae > Aplodontia > Aplodontia rufa. Next base: position 2,861 of record PVKS010029061.1, read on the forward strand.
AACTCTTTCTGTATGGCTGAAAACACAATAGAACTAAAATACTATCATCAATAAGATGTGAGTTCAAACAATATCTCCTCTACAGGGGCTCTCTGACCACCTTAACCAAAGAAAATGCTCTCTGTAGTCACTTTCAGTCTAGTACACCGATTTGTCTTTTTAGGCTTTTTGCTATCTGGAATTATTTATGTATCTATTCAGTTTTCTCTGCTCTCTAACTAGAATGCAAACTCATGAGGGCAGAGACATGGTCTATTCTGTTTCTGTTCTGCATTTTATCCTAGCAATGGAACCATACTGAGCTTTCCACATTATTGTTCAGTGTTGGACTGGTGGACACAGAAGAGGGAAAATTCCAGGTCTTGATATTTAAGCTCCAGGTGAGTGTGACAGTTGGCAAGAAGGAAGTCAGTTCCTCTATGACATGTCCTATAAAATCATTGGAAAAAGACTTGGAGTGGTCTTGTTTAGACTTCATCTACTATGATTAATGCAGCAAGCATCACGAGCAGAGCAACTATGCATTCTGTTTGCTAGAATGGTCCAACTCACACCTGTGATTCTAACAAGATCCTCTCTCACATTTAGAAGTGTTATAACTTGGATAGTAAACCATGTGGTCCTTTAAGCCATCCTGGACAAAATGGCTTGCTCTGTGGTTAGCCTGTGATTTAAGGCACAGTGACATGTTTGGGGTGGGCAATTGTAGGAGGTAGCTGAGAATATAAGATGACCGATAGGAAGGCACACTGCCTGTGTCTGTCTCTCCATCCGTGCTAACCCCATGTACCTCTTCCAGACATGATATCTGGAATTAGAGGACAGAGCCTTAGCACAGTTCCTGACTCTCCTGTAGGTCTGTTGGTCTCTTGAAAACTTCTCTTGATGCCACGGTGAGAGGTTTGATCCATGGTGAATTATGTAAGTATCCACCTAAGATCTGCTGCTAAATGTCTCCCTACTTTCAGGATTTCCTCCCCTGGGGGAGCTCTGCACTTGGGTCTCTCAAGAATGGAATACCTGGTCAGGATTTCTCCAACAAGCTTAAGATTCCTGTGAAAGCACCAGGATGTAAGTCTAAGGCACTATCTAGGTCCTGTCTTCCAATCACCTTTCATCACTTACCCCAAATGTGTGGGCCTGAATATAAGTGCAAGTCCTCGGTGAATTCTTAGGCTTTTTACCTAATGTGACAAGACAGAAAGTGATGTTGGGCAATACCCAACCAGGAGCAGGAGAAGCAGGAATTCTGAGAGACATAAAAGTACTTCCCTTTGCCGTTGTTCTACACTTTCCTCTGTTTCAGTCTCTGTCCTCGCATTTTTGTTTTCACATCTTTATACCTTTATCCCCTTCTTCTTTTCCTCCTTCTTTCCTCATCAATTTTTCTCTGTCCCTTTCCCCTTGATCAGTAAACTCTAAGGGTCAAGTGGATTAGCCCCCGGGCATACCTTCTGCTTGTGAGGATTCACAGTCCTGGATCTGGGGACACTGCTTGCATACTGTACCCATGGCTCAGCACTGTGTATGATGTTGGGGTTAGAAAGAAAGGTACATCAGAAAGCACTTTTGTGAATTGTGCAATTCTAAATCTTTTCTGTTCTTGAAAAGTCCAGAACTGTGCTTGAAGGTCCAAAAGTTCTTGCCAGTGTTTCTTTGGGGAAGTGCTTTCTGCTGCCTGTTCCTTTCCTAGGAACTTGACCCAGAGTTGAAAACAAGGTCCGACTGCTTTATATGTGGCAGTATGATTTGCTTCCTTCCCAGATGAATATAGACTTACCTGTACAGAGCAATGCAGTTGCCACTTCATAGTTTCAGCATAATACAAAAAGCGAGCAGGGCAGGGAGCCCATAAATTATGGGAATCAGCAACCGGATTCATTTGAAAAATGAAAAGGAAACTGTAATGAGATATTTACATTACCCGGAGGAGAAAAAAAAGTATAGTTGTAGGCTTGGTTGTTAAATTTTAAAGAATTCAAGATATATTTATCTCTGATGTTGCAGTATCATTCTATATTTAAGACTTTGAGTATCATATGTTTTAGTTCTTGGCCATGGTAAGTGCTATGTTGTGGGTCTTCATTCATTCATTTATTCAGAAATAATGTCTTGAGCATTTGTAATGTGTTGGCCACTGTAGCACACATGGGAGGTAGAGAGGTGAACAAGACAAGCAAGTCCTTGCCCTCAAAGACCTTGTATTCTATTTATCACAGATAGAAATAAATGAATCAAGATGTGACATAAGACTCCTAGTTTTTAAAGATAGAATAAAGGCTATTGTAACTGCAGTGTAGTGAACAGGTCTGAAAGGTATAGGATAAAGCTGGAGGAATAGAGAGGAACAAGGGTCATGATAAGGATTATAGATTTTATACATGATGTTCATAGTCAGGGCTTCATCTTCAAGAATAAAGCCAAAGACAAGGAATTTCTCATGTCTGGTGATCATCAGCTACAGTTTAATCCATACTCCCAGTTCCCCTAAAATCTGTGCGAATCAGTAATGGCACCTTTAACATAATATAATTTTAAAACCACCAACTCTTGATCTTACTGGAAAGTGCTACTCCATTAAGGAACTTCTCAGAGTGGAACGCTGAGCAGAATTAATTCCAATTGACCCTCAACCCCAGATAACCTGTCATAAATCTCAGCTCCCTTTTTGAGTGTCTGCTTTCAATACTGGCCAGCTGGGTTCTAAGCATTTTGTGATTTCCTTTAAAAGTGACTTTCACTCTCTGCCTTTGAAATTATGGGTAAAATCTGTCATATGTATCCTTCTGGCTCTTCCTCCACCTAGTGCTGGAGTTGCAATGTACCAATTAAATCACAAGGCATTACAGTTATTTTTCTTTCATAGTATTTCTAGACAGTTGAGGAATGTGTGATGTCAAGCATTTTTCTTGGCTTCTCTCAGGGGCTTGCAATCTCTGCAGTTCTTCAAACTGCTGGAAATTGTTACCAGCAGATGGCAACCAAAGGTGAATTGAGCACTTTTCCTACCTCTTCTACCTGTATTGGCCCCTTGGCCAACCTCCAATTGTTATTTAAAATTTGCATGGTATTTCACAATTGAAGTTTAAATTTCGCTTCAATTTCCAAATAGTCTGAATCCAGTATAGTACAATTTGGTTTTTCTCTCCTGTTTAGCTTCTGGTAGCATTTTCATACTGTTTAACTTTTTCTTAAGATAAAAAGAACTTGAAGAATATTCTGAACAGATCTACAGCTTTGGTGGAAGTCTTTGCATTTCAAGAATTCCACTCTGAGAAACTACATAATAGAACAGCAATTTGTAGTAAGCTGAAGAATTGTTAGATGGGGCAAATTTTAACTAAACTCATTCTTTCTTGTGCCTGGGTTAGGGTGAGCCCTGCTTGTTGCTGTTATTATGTAGATCTTTCCCGATGCTTCGATATGTCTCAAGGCAAGTGTGGGATCTCAGTGAAAATTATTTCCAAAGGAAAACTGTAAAACAGTCAAACTCAGCCAAACTTATACTATCTTTTTTCCACCTCTGACCTCCACTTCCCTCCAAGGAAGTAGAGATGTATGGGAAATCAAACATATGGAAGATGGGTAAGAAATGGAATAAGAAAGAAGGGTAAAAAAAGAACAGGGAAGAGTCCAAGGAGAGGTTTAAAAATGGGGAAAAGAGTTAGAGGAAGAGGATATAAGAATCACCTCCACCTCCAAAGCTGAAGCTGGAGGGAAGTGTAGAAAAGAACAGAGGGAAGTAAGAGATGAGGAAAGTAGTTATGGGAGAATTAAGAATTAAACGGGAAAGAGAATACATATTTTTTTTTTTTTTGGCCTAAAAGTGATTCCACCTTGTATTAGTTTCTTATGGCTGCTGTTACAAATGTGCATTAACTGGTGGTTTCAACAACACAAATACAGTTTTTGAGGCCAGGGACTTAAAATTGCTCTAATTAGTCTAAAATCCCTGTCAGCGGGGATATGTTCCTTTCTGGAAACTCCAGGGGAGAATCTGTCTTCTGGCCTTTCAGCTTTCTAGAGGATGTACAAAATTCTTGGCTCATGTTCCCCTTTCTACATTCAAACCCAGCAATGGCAGGCTGAGTCTTTCTCACACTGAATCATTATGACTTCTGGTTCCATTGTCACATGTTTATCTCAATCTCTTTTTCTCCTCCCACTTTCATTTATAAGGCCATTGGTGTTTATATTGAGACCATGAGGATAATCCATGATAATTTCCCCATTCAGGGGCAACTGATTAGCAATCATAGCCTAATTATTTTTTTGCCGCATAACTAACATCGTCACAGATTTTTGGTAATGAATGTGTGGATATTTTGGGGTGGCATGGGTAGTGGTGGATTTTATTTTGTCTATTACAATCCTAGCAGTGGGAGAGAGGTTTATCTGTTCCCTGGGCTGCTCAGACTACCAACTTTTATCCTTTGTCACATCTTTGTAATGAGAATGAGGCTTAATATACGATCTGTTCTTCAGTGCCTTTGTTACAGGGGCCATCAAGATTCACTCTTCTTCATGGAGCTTCTGCAATACATTTTGCAAAATCTTTCTCTGCTCTCAGTTTCTACTTACTGTGATTTAGTTCTTCCAGCAAAGCCAGGCTTCGATAAGCAAACAAAATCCCGAAAGATTTGAATAACATCAAGGATTTGAAAATGCATATGTGTATTTTATTCTCCCTCTGACTGGTCACTGTGGCTTACAGAAAGAAAGCCATTGTGTTCTGTATGAATAATGTCAGAGCACCCATGAGACCGAGGAACCTAGGTTGAATGTGAAGTGACGCTCTGAGAAAAACCCTAAGAAAAGAAATACCAGAAAGAGAATTGCATAACTTCTTTGCAGTGTTTGTACTCCCTGTCTTTCTGGAAGGATTCCCTCTTGCTTATAGATGATTTAAGTGATTGATTAAACTGGGTATTTAGTCACTCAAGTAGACAATAGTTTTTTAATTGGGCTAAATTGACAATTTCTATATATTACAGTTAATATTAGAGTTAAGATAGAAGGAATAAATAATTCTCTGTGTACAAGAAAAGAGGATTTCTGATTTGTGGTTACTTAAATATATATGTACTGTGAATTAATTTATCCAAATGTCAGTCAATGATGCACGAATATGAAGTTATAACAACCATTTCAATAATATGATATTGCAAAACATTTTTAACACAGTGCCACATAAATATTTATTTGTGCAATAGGACTGTTTCTAGTATATACTCAGAGGGAGATGAAACACCGAAAGTTGGCAAGATGATTTAGTAATCAAAATCTTTGTATGCAGCCCAAAGTCACAAAAGAGAAACACAATTCTTTAGCATATGTACAAAGTTATGGAGGTAGATCAAGTATGAATTCATTCTGTGGAGCCTTTGAGGGGATCTGGAAGGGAGTGAAATTTGGCTTTTTAAGATATGTTATAACCAACAAAAGAGAAAGAAGAGGGATATATTGGAAGATGTTAAGGAAATCCCTGATTCCTTCAGGTTTCACCCTACACCCTAGAAGACTCTAACAAGAGTATGCTGGTATGTTGTGAAGAGTCCCCTTTAAAAAAAAATTAGGATAAAAACTGAAAAGTAAATAGAATTATTTCTGTAGGAAAACATATTTGTTTTCCAGTTTGAAAGATCAAATGCATATAATTCCATGCTCAAAGAAATACAATTCACGAGGGAAAAAAAAAGATATATCAAGGAAAGATTAAGGAAAATGTGTGTAGAAATAATCAGAATAATAAAAAATACATAAATGGAACAGATAGATTTGTATAAACAAACATTACCTAGAAGAAATTATCTGATATAAGTTTTAAGGCAAAATGAACAGATTTTCTACAAATGAAAGAGAATGAAATACCAGAGATGATGTCCAACATATATCAGGGGAAAAAAGCTGGGAGATAGATATTATACTCAGTCAAAATGCCACCCATCTGTTAGAGCAGGGAGGAGTGTGTGTGTGTGTGTGTAAGTGTGTGTATGTGTGTGTGCGCGTTTATTTTCTTCAAAGCTTTAGAGGGAATATTTGATAGTTTTAAATATGCAGGAAAAATATAAGGACTTAGGGTTATTTATCAAATGATGATTTAATTAAAACAAGATGATAGGAAAATGTGAACAAAGAATACTAAATATATATAAAAATATATATGCATTCATTTATATACATAAAATTATAAATATATATTTAAAATATGAACAGATAATGAGAATGCAACTGATAATTTTTATTCTAAAATTTAAATAAAGGAGACAGGCTCTGTGGAACACACTTATAATCCCCAACAATTTGGGAGGCTGAGGCCAGAGGATCATTAGTTCAAAGCCAGCCTCATCAACTCATTGAGGCCCTAAGCAACTTAATGAGACCTTGTCTCAAAATAAAAAGTGCTGGGCGTGTGACTCAGTGGTTGAGCACTCCTGGGTTAAATACCTGGTACCCTCCTTCCAAAAAAAGAAAAAAAAATAAATAAATAAAAGAGGAAACAGAGCATCAGGGTAAACTTAAACTAACCTGGAAAACAATATTCCAAATAATTCCAGAAAAAGCTTGTTTTATGGTCAAAAAGTATATATTTAATGTTTACATTTATTCAAATGGCTTCATTTCTGGGGAATTAGAGCTGGGTTAACACTTTTTTAAAAGAGAGTGGGAGGGAGAGAGAGAAAGAGAATTTTATTCATTTTTTAAAATCTGGGCTTTGCTTTGCTGACACTTAGTTGTGCATGGGATTCTGGCGTTCAAACCTGGGTACTTGTGCATACCAGGAAAGCACCTTAATCACTGAGACACCCCTCCAGCCTCATCAATTTTTTATTAGAAATGAATAATATTTAATAGTGATACATTGATAAAATAAGGAAAGTTACATTTTGGTCAAGAGATAACTGGCTCAAGTTAACATTTTGATGGTTGAAAGGGAAATATTTCAGGTGATTAAAAATATATTGAGGAGAAGTGATCTGAACTAGCAAAATTAAGGATAAGAAAACAGCAAGCAAGAGCAACAATAAATAGCAAAAAGTTTAATAAAAAGAAAATGCCAATTATGTTCGCAGGAATAAAATGAAATATTTAATCAATACAATAAATATGAATTGATTGAAATCTTCTCTATCATATTGATGGTCATGAATACACATACAAGAACACAATTTTTGATATTTGAAATAAGATAATGAAAACTACTAAAGAAAAATTTGAAATTAATTATCCAACAAAGACAAATCAAGCAAATGAAAGAAATGAAACGAGCTGAATGGCCAAATCCAAGGCTAAGTGGAAAACCAAATGCATCATAAAGAAAAAGATTGATGTTAGAGGCGAAGAATTACTTAATATATTTTATGCAAAAACAAAATGGAGCCAACTAAAGTGAAAACTGTAGGACACAGATCTTGATAATATGAAACTATATTAGAAAATATTGCTGAAACTTTTTCAGTGTGGACAAAGTAAATAGGAATAAATGTGCACAGATAAAAGAGAACTTGAATTATCAAATCATTTGATCTCTTTGTACAAATAATTTTATTTCTTATATTAGATGTACATGATATTATATTTGTAAAATTTAATATTCAATTTTTTAAAAAATTGAGGTATTATTAGCATCCTTCATTCACAATCTTTTAAAGTGAAGCATTAAACATAAAATTAAAACAAAGTTAATATTATGGTAATTAAGATGCTATTGTTTATAAATGCTTAAGCAAAATGAATAACAGAATTGAAATTAAAGCTATCTGAAAAGAACAAAACTACATGATATATAGCTACATGATATATACAACATGATATACATAGTGAAATATACAGTTATAGAAAATTTGTAATGGCATATTTTGTTATTAAGAAGTCAATAGAAAAATACATTGAGTATTTGATTGTAAAATATAGAAAATTAAATAGAACAAGAACTAAAAAGAGGGCATTAACTAGGATTAAGAGCTGAAATTGGTGGCTGGAGCGGTGACTCAGTGGTTATAGCACTTGCCTGGCATGCATGAGTACGGGAGTTCAAACTGCAGCACCACATACACAACGAAGTCATGTAGCAACAAAAGCTACATGAAAAACTAAGTAAAATTAATTCTCTCTTTCTCTTTCTCTCTGTCACTGTCCCTCTCTTTTTAGGAAAAAAAAGAACTGAAATTGGAGGAATAGAAAACAACCAAATATATAGACAGGACAATTAATAAAATATTTTTCCTCCCAGAACAGTAAAATAAAGAAAATCCTAGCAAGCTCAACTTATGAGAAAAAAAGAGAAAATGGAACAATATAAAACATCAGAAACGACAAGTTGGGGTGGAAGAACAAATTAGAAGATTTATAAAAGGTTATGGAGTTTGACATTATGAATATTATCAGAAAATATATGGATTTTCATGTTTCGAGATGGCAGGATGAGCTTTATGGCAATCAATTCCCCATCCCTACCTCAATTAGCTTCACATAGTTGATCTTTAATGAAAACAAACTAAACTAAACCAACACAACAACGGCAACACACCAACACCAAAATGTAGAAAAAAATGCAATAAATACAAAAACGCTCCAAAAACTTAAGTGTATTTTTGGTAGAAAGTTAACCAAACAATGCCTGAAACACACAAGATAGGTAGTTTTAGATGAAGAGATAACAAAACCACAAGCACAGAAGAAGACTGTTAAAATGTGGAGCTGTGGCTCAGTAATTCCAGCACTTGCCTGGCATGTGCAAGGATGCGGGTTTGAACCCCAGCACCACTACATAACGAAGTATTGGAGCAACGAAAGCTACATGAAAAACAGAATAAAACTGATTCACTCTTTCTTTCTCTCACTGTCCCCCTCTCTCAAAAAAAAAAAAATGTGGAACTGTTCCATGTCTGAAAATAAAAGGTGAAAATGAAAGGTGTGAGCATAGGGGCCCAGTGTCCCTAAGTAGTGTTATCAGGACATTCACAACACCTGTTACAGTTTAGATATGAGGTGTCCCCCAAAAGCTCATGAGTAAGATAAAACAAAGTTTAGAGGTGAAATGATGGGTTTATGAGATCTGTGCATTAATTCTCTGATAGGAATTAACTGGCAGGGAACCGTAGGCAGGTAGTGTGTGGCTGGAGGAGGTAGGCACTTAGGGTGGGCCTTTGAGGTTTCTATTTTGCCCATGGAGAGAGAGCTCTCTCTCTCTCTGCTTCCCAATCGTCATCTCCTGAGCTGTGTTCCTTCACGACACCCTTTTCCCATGATATTCTGCCTCATCTTGGGCCCACAGCATTGGGGTTGGCCATGTATGGACCAAGACTTCTGAAACTGTGAGCCCCAAATAAACTTTTCTGCCTCTAATATTGTTCTTGTCAGGTTTTTGGTCATAGTGACAAAAAAGCTGACCTAAACAAATCTGTATAGCAGTTTCTCTCTCCTATGTGGCAAGTGCAAAGCCACAGAGTGGCATAAATCAGGGCATTCACAGCAAGTTTGGGTGCTTGTGTCAAAATGAGAAAACTGTGCCAGAAATTCTCAGAATGAGGTTATATTTTCTAGCGCTCCTCTCAAACACACAGTCATAAAGGGCTCCCAGTTAGGCAAATCACACTCAAATATAAAAATAAACTCAGAAATTTAATTGCCTATATTATAGACAAAAATATATATTCAATCAGTGGAAAACCTTGTACCCAGTACAGAAATTAAAAAGGTAAAAAGAATGATTTTTTATCACATTAGGCAAGCAATTGAAATAGTTGATAGGACAAGGGTGGCATAAATATCATTGAGTAAATATAACCTTAAGTACTTGTATTAATATCAGAAGTGTAAACACTTGAGAATTGGAAATAAAGAAAACAACTTTCAAGCCCTTAGAGGAACAACAACAAAAAAATCCTTGAAGCAAGTGTGGCAATAAATATATAAAAACCCACAAAGTGTTGAGGAAAATGTAATGAAGATTCAGGATATTATAATTTAGTAAATAAGATAGAAAATGCAAAAAATTAATCATCATTAACATGTATGTGCAAAATTCATCTACTAAAAATAGATTTTTTATGAGCAAACAAAATACAGCAAAAAAGTTCAAATAAATTCAAGATGAAATGCTTTAAAAGCAAAACTCCACATTTTTTCATACTGATAAAAAATAATCAACCATGAAAATCTTATAGTCAACAATATTTATGCATCCAGCGACATCACTCCAAATATGTGAAGGAAAAATGATTAGCCATAGAAGACAAGTTGAAAAACTGAAAGGTGAGTGAGAAAGTTTATTATACCTCACTAAGAAATGACAGAAGATGTAAGTAGACCAAAAAAAGTACAAGTATAGTATAAGTATATTGAATAAGAAAATGTTTGAACAGGGGCTGGAGTGGTGGCTTGGGGGTTCGGCACTTGCCCAGCATGCGCAAGTACACGGGTTCGAACCCCAGCACTCAAGTACACAACTAAGTGTCAGAGCAATGAAAGCCATGTGAAAAACTCAGTAAAAATTGATTCTCTCTGTCTCTCTCTTTCACTGTCCTTGCTTCAAAAAATAAATAAATAAATAAAGTGCTAAAATGACTATAAAAAAGAAAGTGAACAAATAGAGTTTGAATTCAATAGAAATCATATTGTTTTGTGAATTTGACTAATGAAATACATATTTGCAAATATATATAAACATTATTTTGTATTTCATAAATTGGTACTTTTAAGTAACATATGACACATTTCCAAATATTAATTTTAAGACCCCAAAGAAATCTCAATAAGTTATAGAAAGCATATTTCATGTAACTTGTATTCATTAAACAAAACACAATACAGTTAACAAAATAAGAGCAAAAAAATTATACCTAATGAAAAGTAAAACACATATTTACGTGAAACAAACATGTTTATAGAGAACCACTGACTTAGATAAAACAGAAAATGTAAATTACTGTTAAGGCTTGTGTCAAAAATGATACTTAGATATAAAAATAGTTGTGATGGTTTGTTTTTTATGCACCATTTCTGGGTGCATCCGTGACCATGTTTTTGATTAGCATTTAAATTGGTGGAGCAACTAAAGCAGATAGCATTCCCCATGTCAGAGGGCATCGTCCCAAACACTGAGAGTCTGAATAGAACAAAATTAAAGTAAGTTTCAATGTGCTTTCTGCCTGATGCTTGAGGTAGGACATAGATTTGCCATCCTTGGTGCTCCTAGTTCTCAGGTTTTCAGACTTGGACCGGAATGTACACCATTAGCCTTGGAACCATACCACTGGCTTTTTAGAGTATCCAACCTGCAGATAGCAGATGGAGGGACTTTTCAGTCTCCAATGTGAGCCAATGCCTATAAACCAAAAATAAATTTGTGTGTGTGTGTGTGTCCAATCTCCTATTAGATCTGTTTCTTTGGAGGATTCTGACTAACACACACATACACACACACACACACACACACACAACAAAAAAAACCAGTGACTTATATGTAGCTTTAAAGTAAGGTATTAGAAAAATAAGAAACTTCTAGGGCTGGAATACAGCTCAGAGGTAGAGCGTCTGTTGCCCAGCATCAGCAATACTCTGGTTTCTATCCCCAGCATCACAAAAAAGAAAATAAAATAGTAGATAAGTGAACAGTTTTGGATTTAAAAGGTTAGACTAGTACAAGTCAGTGATTCAAAAAACAGAAAGAAGAAATTAAAAAAAGAAATAGACAAAAATAATAACAAAAAGGGAATGCATGTCATTAACAAAAAGCTTAGAGAAGTATTAAGTACAGATTTATAAAATGTATGTCAGTGTTTTGAATTAGAAAATCAATTTGTGGTCATTTGTTAGTACCCTAACATTTAGGAAAGTGTCTTGGTTACATAATCCTTGGCAGAGAGTGGCTGCTGTTATGGTTTGGATATGAGATGTCTCTCAAAGCCTCCTGTGTTAATGCAGGAATGTTCAGAGGTGAAATGATTTAATTGTGAAAGCTGTAACCTAATAAGAGGGTTAATCCAGTTGATGGATTAATAATTTGAATGGACTGACCACTTGGTTACTGTAGGCATGTTGGGGTAATTAAAAGAATTAGGTCCCTGGGGGTACATTTTGTGGTTTATATTTTGTCCCTGGCTCATTCTGTCTCTTTTCTCTTTCTCTGCTTTCTGGTAACCAAGAGATGAGCAGCTTTCCTCTGCAATGATGCTCTGCCTCACCTCCAGCCCAGAGTGATAGAGTTGATTGACCATGAACTGAACCTCTAAAACAATGAACTTGAAATAAACTTTTCCTCCTCTAAGTTGTTCTGGGAGGTATTTGGGTCACAGTGATGAAAAGCTGACTAACAACAATTGCTTTTTAGCAAATAATTCCGAGTCTGACCAGTCCTACCTCTTAAGGCTAATACTCTGAAGGCCTGTTGCTCCTTTAGAGAATGAGAAGAGAGGGTGAAGGAATCTCTTCACCTCTGACAATGCCAGATGACCAGAAACAAAGCAAGACAAGATGAGGAGCCTTGGTCAGGATGATGAATTATATTTCACACAGCCCCAGACAGTCCATGCCAGTTTACCAGTGTTAGGGACCCTTCATCAGAATGAGGGACCTCTGCCAGGAAACAAACACTAAAATGAGTGATCTTGAATTTTGGGTGCCTGATAATGGACCACAAAGAATTGACAAAATCCAACTGCATGATGGAAGATGCATGGTTTCCTTCATGATATAGGTGAAAGAAGAAATAGATTTACTTAAAAAATAAAGAGCTTTGGACTTACTGATTTTTGTAAACAAAACCTTTTGGGTGCAGTACAAGTAGAAAGATGCTTTGACAATCTGTCTTCCTGGAATAAAAATAGCAACTTGTATAAATTAAATGTGCTTTACTTCTGAAATGTATGCTAAAGTAGGAGTACAGTTTACTACTACTACACCCTTTTCCTTTCCTTTCCTTTTTTTTCCTAATCAAAGAGAAGATTGCTTAGCCATTTTTTTTCTTTTCTTTTTAAACAGGGAGCAATGCAGTGAGGACTGCTTAAATCTTGGACTTAGAAGAAGGATTAGGAATTGAGACGAAGACAGATTCTTCAGGGGGAACTCACCCTCATTTGGCCTCATTATTCACTAGAGGAAGATCTATGCATTCTATAAGCTGAGAATTTTGATAGTATTCTGAGTTATTAAGGTTTTCCCCACCCCCGGATTTTAAGTGCTTTGCTCATTTCCCCATCACATCAGTCCTGGATTATATTATCAATGTACAAATCTATTTCCTTGAGGAGATAAAACCAAAAATCATAGTGCATTTCCAGAAATGAAAAATCAAATTGTATTTATGTTTCTAGGACCAGAGAAAAAGACAGGTTAAAAAAAAAAAAAAAGAAAGCTGGGAAAGAGGTAATAAAACTAAACTTGTAGGGAGTGATTATTCTGTAAAAGGTATTACCAAGATTATTTCACATTCTATTGCATTTAATCCACACATCAACCTTGTTATTTTGACACTGATATATTCAGAGTGTGTATAAAGCTTACAAAATTCAGACTTTGGCTGAGGTCACAAAGCTGGTTCACATCATAACCTTGATCTAATTCCAAAGGGCATGCTCTCTTTGCTTTTACATAATTATACCAAATTTCAAGGCACATTACATTGTCTGAAATATTCTCATTCTGTACAAGAGATGAGCCTTAAAAATATACAGTGGACCTTTCAAATGCTTATGACCATGGAGAAAAATCATAACAAGTGATATGGTGTTTTTAGAGATGGTGTGCATGATTTTGAAATGTGATGTAGAAAAACCATAGAAATCTTCCCTGTGGTAAGAATGGAGTTACCAAGAGAAATACACAATTCCAACCTTTCCCAGTCAATAGAAATTAGAATATGAAACCATTTAAGCCATTTCTAGGTCTAATTTTATGTCCAAAATATAGTAAGATCATTTATTTTTGCAGGAAGCAAGTTGATTTGTTGAAGTCCACAGGCTTTAAAAATAAAGTGAAAAAGCGAAACATTTTTTTTTTCTGGGGCAGAATAAGCTTTTCACTCTCTATTTTTATTGTATTTTTTAACCTGTTAACATACTTATGTATGCATGTTTGTATCTATACATATGTGTATGTATGTACACACATGTACGTGCATATACATATATAAGTACTTTGCAATAATATACAGTTTTATATATGTAGTATACACGAATATATAAATATATATAAGGTTATTTTGTTATTTTATTTCAAATAACATAATCAATTCAATTTTAACCAGTTTAAGCACAATTGAGAATCTTTGGAAATATTATCATCACATATTTGGAAATATGTGATCAAAGTAGTGGATCAACAAATGTCAAGTAGGAAATTGGTTAGAATTTATCTGATCCATTGGACTTTGGTATTAAGAGTGTATCCAACATCTTTTCATATTGCTAATAGGAATATGGCTCAACTCATAATCAGTTCTTCCCATCTTGGAATGGTATCAATGGTGAAACAATCAGAATAAATTATATTTATGTTTAAATATAAATTCATTTAGGCTGTTGAAGCTGGAAGTGTGTACCTATTTTTTCAGTTAGTTGACAGAGAAGAAAGAATAATTGTGCATCTGGATAACATAAATCTTTCTGAGAATTTTTCTAAATGTTTTATCCAAATTTTATATTTGTGTTTCTAACATGTAATAAGTTCACACAGTTAAGCCTGATTAAACATCCAGAAAACATTTTGAACAAACTAGCATCTGACTCTACTTACTTAGGCCCCCTTGGTTTAGAAATTGTTATAACAATGACTAATTGTATAAAGAAATTATAATGATGTCTTTGGAATGACCAAGACTATCCTCTATAGAGATACTTCTTCACTTATGATGGGGTGACGTTCTGGCAAATCTAACATTAATTTAAAATACTTTAAGCTGAAAATGTATTTTATAAAGTCCAACCTACCAAACGTTGTAGTTTAGTCTAGCCTACCTTAAATACACTCAGAGCACTTTAGCCTCTGGTTGGGGCAAAATCATCTAGCGCAAAACCTATTTTGTAAAAAGTTAAATATCTTATGGAATTGAATGAATATTGTCCTGAAAGTGAGAAACATAAAGTTTGTATGAATATGCTTTTGCACCAACATGAAGTGGAAACATTTCAAGTTAAGTTGAGACCATGGTTAAGTTGTGGACCAGCAACAGTCATGGTCCTGTATAGTATTTCTCAAATGTGGCTACATCTCTCATCCCACACACTTCTTTTTTAATGAAAATTTAATGCTTCTGCACTGGCAGGTGTAGTCTGTTCATTTCTTCTAAAACTGGATAGAACTACACAACTGCCACAACCAAAACAATTAGCAAAAATGACAATGCATGACACTCAAGGGCAGGTCTTTTGTCAAAATGATATCAACCAGGCAATTTCTTTTTCCCTATGATGTTGGTTCTGGAGGAAGCCAGATACCATGCTGTGAGAAACTACCTAGAGAAACTGAGGCCCATCAGCAAATGGCAGACATATGACTGTATAAACTAGTGGTAGAATTCACCTCTGGGCCTTGAGCTGCCTTGGTACCACTGAGAGATGAGAGCCTTTGTAGAGCCCTAGGTAGACTGCAAAATCATAACCCAATTTTATGTTGTTGTTTTAGGTCTTTACGTTTTAGAATGTTTATTTTACAGCACTAGGTAGTTGGTACAGATATGATGACTGGATGTTGGATGTATACCGAACCAAAATTTAAAACTGTGGTAGTGGCTTTGTGACTTGTTTGCGGTAGTTAGAAGTATCTAAAGGAAGTCTAATAGCTCTTTCACAAGCTACTGGTGAAAGTTTAAAGAAAAGTGAAGAAAATTCTCTTGAAAATGGAAGGAAAGTGGATTCTTTAGGGAAGTTGAGCACACTAATGTCATAATGTGGCAAGTAGAAAATGTAGGTGATGATTGGTCCAGCTAGAGATTTCCACGCAAATGCCAAGTGTTCTCTGGTTTCTTTTGCCTGCTTATTATAAAATACAAGAGGAATAGATAAGTTCAGGAAATAATTGTTAAGTATAAAGGAGCCTGGACTTGCTGGGATGATTTTCCTATTCTCAGATATCTAGCTCCAAAATAAAGAAAAGGCTTAAGAGCACTATAAGTTTACTTTGTAAGATTTCAGAAAGATCCAAGGTATTATCTTAAAGAGCCATTTGATCATACAAAAAGCATGTATTCCAACTGGCCTTAACTTACTATCTCACAATGTCAGTATCCATGTATGCATGAATATGTAACAACAATTCCCTCCAATATGTAAGACTATGTCAAATAAATAAAAATAGAAAAAAAGCATGCATTCCAGAGCCTTTCCAGCCAATGAAAGGTCTTGTAATGTCTGTGTCACAAACATGATTTCTGCAGAAATTCTAAAATACAGAAAAGCTTTTCTTGAATAGATCCATAGATGTAGTTTTTTGCCTATTAGAGGTGATTATAAATGATTCATAAAAAATCTACAAAGTTTAGAAAATTATATCAGTTTGGACTGGAAAGATAAAGACAATGCAAAATGAAAATGGAATTGCCCATCTCCTAATTACTGTTATCAGAAAGCAGTCTGAGGAAACTTCACTGCAATGAATGCCAGCCATCTCTTAGCGACAAAAGGATGACTCAGCAGGCAAAACCAAGAGGTCACTGTGTGAAAATAAGAACCTTGGATAATCATTTCCAGGCAGAGAGACTGAATTCCCATCTGTAACCAGACTCATTGTCCAGCTGGATTTCCACATTGCTGTGGAGCAGTGATTACCATATGCCTTCCAGTTTTAACTACTTCGGCAGGAAGACCCATCATTCACCTAGGCCTGTACCAAGGCACACTGGGCATTCAAGGGCTGTGTAACTCACTTTTTATTTCACAAATCTTCAGATCTAAAGAATGTGTACTTGAAAAGTAGTCTTTGAAGAATTTCACATGAGGAGAATCATTGGCAGCTAGACAGAGTTTGTACCCTAATAATGTGCATTTTAAAATGATGCCTCTTGAGATGAATTTGAGGTTCTACGTGGAGACAAATGAATGTAATTGCATATAGGAGAAGTAGGATTATTATGACCAGAGGATGGACTGTACCAGATGGTATTTTCCAAAAGTGGAAGCTGTAGTGTTTATCTGGTCCCACACATTCTTATAGTTTAACACCGGCACTACTCTGTTAGAGATGAGTTCATGTTACATTTCTGCTTAGCAGAATTAATGGCGACACTGTGGCTTCCCAGGATAGCTCGCAAAAGGCAATGTAACATTTACATGGTGTCTCTTTCTCTCCTTTGTGAAACTCCTCTTCTGGGCAAATCAGATATTGTAGATGGAAGAAGCTCAGACTAACCTATGTGGAGATACAATGAGGAGAGGATATTAGGAGCTGCAGCCCTCACCAACAATTAGCACACTAAAAAAACAGACTTTTAGATATTCACAGTCCTAAGCTTTGGAGCCATTTCAGGTGATGCTATGGGAGCCAGCAACTCTAAAACCTTGTTTAAAATGTAGATTTGTGTGTACAAAAAATGTTACTGTTTCAAGTCACCGTATTTTGGGGTACTTATTCCAAAATACTAGGTAACTGGAATGAAAGCGATGTGTATTGAGTTGTTTACATTACAAACATTTGAAATTAATATGTCTGTATTTTACCAAATTGCAACTAAAACCTCAAATTGCATGTGCATTCATACCATATCATGTTGGCTCTCGTTCCCCTCCTACTCAAACAAAACCTCAGTCTTCATCAAATCCCCAGTCTGATCTTTCTTGTTCTGCTTTAAAAGAAGCCTGCTGGGCACTCAGACAATAATAGTTCTCTCTAATGATATAATTTGAAAACCTTGCATCAAAACAGAGCAAATCCTATCCTTTCACTCCAGAAAACTTAATCTCCAAAAATATCTTTGCAATTATATTTACCTGAATTTTTAGCCCTCACATTCCAGTCTTATTGTCAGTCCCTCGTGTAAAATGTTGTTCCATCTAGATGCATCTTCCTGTTTGTAATGCACACCCACCTTCGGGCCTTGAATTGGTGATATACTTTAATTTAAATTATTAGTCTTTATTATTAATCTTTGCTTGAATTTTTCCCAGCCTGCCTGCCTGCCTTCTTCCATCTGTCTGCCCTGCCTTCCTCCTTTCCTCTCTTCTTTCCTCCATCCAGTCCTGGAGTTTGCGCTGTGACCAGCTTCCTTGACTTTCTAGTGCAAGGCTGGACTTAATTTCAGTTCTTTCTCCTTAAGGTGTCAGGGCCACCTCTATGCTTCCTCTGGCATCACCAGCATTCTGCTGCAGCTTTGGCAAGGAAGTAGTGCTTCACAGTAGCAGCAGTGGGAAGAAAGTGATAGAACAGACCCCATTGTGCAGAGCACGGATGATCTTGGCATTCCACTCCTGTAAACCTCCAGAAGCCTCCGCTCAAGGGCATCCCACTGGCTAATTGTTTCATGCCCAGTGCCATGAAGTTTTCACATGCAAATAACTTGTTTATAAGCATGGTGCTCATTAAGTTCTGCACCTGTTTTTTTTTTCAGTTAAAATTAATGTATTTAAATGTCCCTACATGGTTTTTGAAAATATAATTTTAATAGTTGCATATAACATTCAATTTAGTGGATCAGTTGTAACTTGCTCAACCATTCCACTACTATCAAAACAGAATATTGTTTCCTATCTTTCTCTACTATGAATACTATGTACATGGGGACCTACTTAATATAATAGTTTTTCTTTCCTATAATGGACGATTTATTTAATCCTGTCAAGAACTAAAATACTATTTGTGCTTCTAATACATATTTCCCCTGAAGGGTTCTGTTATCATTTTCATTGCCACTTTCATTATACAGGAAAAAACATTTTCTTTACTCTTCCCAGGATCAGGTATTTATCTTATTTATTTTTTGCCAATTTCATAAATAAAAAAATATACTGGTTGCCTTACTGCACATTTCTTTGATTATTGGTAAAGACAGGACTTTTTTTTTCCATTTTATTACTTGCTTATAATGTTTACTAGCTACTATTTCTCTTACGAATTGTCTGGGTTTTATTTATTTTTCTCATTTAACCTTACCAAAAATTATAGAGTCCCTACAAAGCCCATTTTTGAAGCCAGGATTGTCAGACTCTGGGCAAATCATATGATTGTTTTCTCCTTCATAAAGCCCATGGAGACATGAACCCTTAATAACATTATTGTATAAGAACTAAAACTAAGCTGGGAACAGTGGTGCACACCTGTAATCAGTGGCGTGGGAGGCTGAGGTAGGAGGATCACAAATTCAAAGTCAGTCTTAGCAATATTAGTGAGGCCCTAAGCAACTTAGGGAGACTCTGTCTCAAAATAAAATGTAAGAAGGGGTGGGGATGTTGCTCAGTGGTTAAGTGCCCTTGAATTCAATCCCTGGTACTTAAAAAAAAAAAAACCAAGGGAAAAAAATGAAAATGAAAACTAGAAAGTACTGAATTTTTAAGTGAATATTTACAAAATAATTATTGGGGATAAAGTGGCACTGTGCTTGCCTAGCATGCATGAGACCCTGTCTCAAACCCCAGCATTGTGCATACATACAGTATGTACACACATGCAAATCTTGATAACAATATTATTATTTTTGTTACAATTATTGCATAAGGAATTATACATAAGAGTATCAACAATGAGAGTAATCATCTTTAAGTGATTCCTAAAGTTTACAGAAAGTACATTCTTGTTTCACTGCCAACTGACACTTTCAATATTGGCTCGTAGTACATACCACATATTAGAAAGTTTTATAATTTAAGAAAGCTTTTTTGTTTCTATTGAGATCAATTTTATTTTACTTTGTTTTTCTGAATTGAACAATTGATTTGGTTTTTTGTTACAATAAAGCTCCTAATGCTTAACCCATCTTGTGTTTCAAAGAATAACCTTATTTGGTCAAGACAGAAATGTGTTAGCCATCAACTTCTATTAAGAAACAATTGAGGGTTTCCAAATCTATAATCATTGATCTGCAGTTTTCTGTTTGCTATATCCTGTCATATTTTAATATTGGGACTATGATTCCCTTGTAAATTAAATTGTTTTGCTTTATATCTTCTGGGTTTTAGAGTGTTTTTTATTGTGTGGAAATTTTCTATTGCCTTGCTTCTTTCTTTCTCTCTCTCTCTCTCTTTCTTTCTTTTCATTTTCTCCTTCTTTGGCTTTCTCCTTCCTTCTTTCTTTCCATACTGTCTTCCCTTCCTCCCCCTTTCTGTCTTGCATCAGCATTTATCTTCCCAACTGTCAGGAATCTCACTTCTTGTCTGAACTGACTGCCAGGTGCTGTGAAGCAGCCTAGAATTGTAGCATTCTGTTTGGTCCTAATGATATAATCCATTTATGGCAGCACAGTGCTTCCCAAGGCAAATCCACAATTAATAGGCATTTCATGAGAAAATAATTTAGGTATCTTATGTGTTAAAGAATTGTCTTTTCTGTTAGATTTTCAGAGATTTAATGCATTTCATATTTTCTAAGAAAAGAATATAAAATACAACATTTATCGTATTGATTTGATCTGGGGTCTTCTTTAAAGAACACTGTTCCTTGCAATAAACTTTGGAAAGAGCTGTTTTGTACAACCAGGGATACCTGGATGTGGGGATACTGTCAGACTCAGAAGTAATGACATAGAATTGTTGCTGAATTTGTTCAGATGTTTTGGAAAATAATAATTGTGGGATAAACCACAAGAAAGACAAAAGACAAAAACTTAATGTCTTAAAAATATACACATACTGTGTATATGTATAAACATATACATATGTAGTTTAAACTATAAATTACATACTGTTTTACAGCAATATAAAACAAAATTGTTTAGTGAGGTTTTGTCTTGTGCGTGATGGATTACATAGAGAATGGCTAGTGGAAATTTAGGATAAAAAGTTACTTCACATTGTGAGATAGTAAAATGGCATGGAAACTGTAGCAAATGACAGCAAGGCTGGTTTTTCATTATTAAATTGGTGAGACTTACGATTCAAATTTATAGGAACCAAACTATATCCAGCTGAGTAAAAGGTATAGCAAATTCAATCCACCTCAGCTTGAATGTTGCTAACAAGGAACTCACAGGGAGGAGAGAATTTCTGTACTCTTAAAACGTCAAAACCATTAGGATTGACTAAAGGTTGGTGATTATTCAAAACACAATGGCAAAACATCAACTCAAGGGATTTTTATTTCCAAAATAGAATATTACTAGACTCCATTTTTCTTTAATTTACTTTGAAATAATTTCAGATTTGCAGAATATAATTCTTGATAAGAATATCATTTTGCCTGAAAGTACAAACCATAACAAAATATGGAAAGTCCTTTCACTTTCATCATTCTGTATTCTCTTGCAGAAGAATTGTGACGTTCATTTCTGCGTGTCTTGCACCAGCTTCTCCTAGTGCTAACATCTCCCATAACTAGGGCTCAATTATCAGAACTAAGAAAATTTAAGAAAAATGCCAGTAACTAATCTGCAGATCTCCTCAGTTTTTCCACCAACGTGTATGTGTTTGTGTTGTTTGAGGATTATAAACTACATCTACCTGTGACGTACCCTTAGTCTCAACTATGATAATTCCTTAGTTATTCATTGTCTTGGTGACTGCAATACTTTTGAAAAGTGATGGTCAGGAAGTTTGTGAAATGTTCCCTGATTTACGTTTGTCTGATATTTTCATGTGCTTAGGCTGAGGCTGTATGTTTGGGGAAGAACATTTCACAGCTGATGTGCATTTCGTATCACATCTATCTCAAGGGCACTCAGTGTTAACGTGATGGTGATGTTAACCTCAATGGTAGGTGAAGGTCGTGTCTGCCAGATTTTTTACTATATGGTGACCATTTTTTCCTTTTCATGACTGTGAGATGTGATTTGAAAGTTCCAAGACAAACCTGAGGGTTCAGATGGTACACTCCACCTTCTGGAAGGAGAGATATCAAATAAATTGAAGGGAAAGATTTAAAGAGCATAATAATTAATAAATTCATCAGTGGAGATATGGTTGAAGATATGTAAATATCCTGGGTCTCTAACATCCCATCCACTAAATTTAATGTTAGCTGTAGGTCCTGTGAGCAGCTATGATTGGTGGCTGTAGCCGAGGTCTCTGTTCTCATCGGTACATGCTTATTCATTGGAATTCTTATTTAAGAAAGAGTTGCCCTTTCTCCTTTCTTTCCTTATTTATTCAGTTAAGTATTTATATCACTTTGGACTTGTGGATATGTGTTTTATTCTTTGGGTTATTATTTTAAATTTATTTTTATTTTGTAATTCAAATGATTCTGCCCTGCTCACTGGGAGCTCTTTCAGAATGGCCCCTTTGACTTAAAGACATGTCCCCTGCTACTATTTTTTTTCCTTTTAAAGCATTTCCTTGCATTCTGGTATCAAAATGTTCACTAGGGTTATCTTATAGTCTTCCTCTTCCAACTATGGCGTTGCCCATTTCAGAAAGAAGCCCAGGTGTATTTAAATTAGAGGTCAAACTTGATTTCTTTTCTTCCCCAGAAAAATAAATACATAGGTAAATGTATGCATACTATGTATCTGCAATAAGCACATGCATACACACATTTTCTGTATTCATGTATCTGTATGTGCATTTTATTTTATTTATTTATTTTTTTTCCCACATTTATTAGAAGTATATTGCGATACAGGATACAGATGAGGGGGAAACATTGTCAAAACTGTAGCAATCAATGTGTATAAACTTTGATAACCAGGGGTAATGCTAACACATAGATAAGCTACTATGGGTTTCATCTATTGCAGTTTCCCCCAGAAGAACTCATGTGTTAAATGGGTATCTAGTG
>PVKS010029062.1:0-25723 GCA_004027875.1 Aplodontia rufa
TGGGAAATTGGGGGGGGCACTCCTGGGGGGTAAATTAGGTATCCAGAAACTATACACATTTTATATTATTTTGTTAAAAACTTGTATGGTTGTTCAAAAATAAAAAAATAAAAAAATAAAAATAAAAAAAGTCAAGAAGATAAAACAACATAATTAAGTGGGTTTCATTCCAGGGACACAAGGTTTGTTCAACACACATCAATCAATAAATGTAATTCATCACTTAAACAGAATTAAGGAGGAGAATCTCATGATTAGTTCAATAATGAGGAAAAGGCCTTTGATAAAATACAGCACCAATGTATATTAAAAATGCTGGAGAAGCTAGGGATCAAAGGGACTTTTAAAAAATCATAAATGTGTATAAAACAATATTATGGGCTGGAGCGGTGGCTCAGCGGTTTCAGCACTTGCCTGGCAAGCACGAGGACCTGGGTTCAAACCCCAGCACCACGTACACAACTGAGTGTTGGAGCAACTAAGGCCATGTGAAAGACTAAATAAAGTTGTTTCTCTCTTTCTCTGTCTCTCTCACTGTCCCTCTCTCTTTAAAAAAAAAAACAATATTATGTTGTGCATTTGCTCCTAAATCAGAGTTACCCCCACATTGTGCACATACCAGTCTCTTGATTCTTCTATATTTCACCCCTACAACCAATATAAACAAGCTTGTGTGTGTATGATTGTGAATTTTCCAGAATTAAATGATTGCATATTATTTGGCTTTTCAGGGGTGGGTTGGTAAAGAACATGCTACATTGTTGATTGTCATCCTAGAGCCCTCCCTATCCTCCTTCCATCTCCCCCAGCTCCCTCACATAGCTTTGCTTCCCCTAAATTGTGTTGCTACCCCTTTGCTAGATCTAATACTTGAGGTTGCCAACTTTCATTCCAAGCCTGGATTTTTGCTCTAGCCTCCTCAAATGAGGGAAAATATTTGACCCTTGACTCTCTGGGTTTGGCTAACTTTGCTCAGCATGATTTCTTCCACTGTCATCCATTTACTTTCAAAGGCCATAATATCCTTGTTTTTAATAGCTGAGTGGAACACCATTTGTGCATGTGTGTGTGTGTGTGTGTGTGTGTGTGTGTATGTATATATGTATCAGAGGTTTTGGATCCTTTCATCCGGTGAGGGGCATCTGGGTTGGTTCCATAATTTAGCTATTGCAAATTGAGCTGCTATGAATATAAATTTTGCTGTGTCATTGTAATGTGCTGATTCTAACTCCTCTGGGAAAATATCTTAGAAGGATATCTGGTTCATACAGTGGACTCAACCTTAATTTTTTTAAGGAGTTTCCACACTGCTTTCCAGAGCAGTTATACCAGTCTGGAGTTCCGCCAACAGTGAGCTAGCGTTCCTATCTCCCCAGAACCCATCCAGCATCTGCTATTGTTTATATTCTTCATCTTTGCCAATCTGACTGGAGTAAACTGAAATCTTAATGTAGTTTTGATTTGTATTTCTCTCATTGCTAGTGATATAGAACACTTTATCATACATTCATTGGCTTGCTCAATTTCCTATGTGGAGAAGTTTCTATTTAGCTCTCTGGCCCATTTATTGATTAGATTGTTTGTGTTTTTTATATGAAGCTTTTTGAGTACATGGTAAATTTTAGATATTAGTCCTATGTGAGAAGAATCATAAGCCATGATTGTTTCCCATTCTGTAGGTTCTCTTTTGACAGTTTTAACCAATTTGTTTGCTGAGCACAACTTTTTAGTTTAATGGCTTCTCACTCATTGATTCTTTACTTTAATTTTTTTGTTTATTTTTTATTAAGGAATTGAGTTATTGTACAATCATAAATGCACATAAAGTAACAATATGATATGCATATATAATTAAACCAGAACTACCCCATAGATTCCTCCACATTCTCCCTCCATTTCCCCTCCTTTCCCCCTCCTTCCCACTACATATCTATAATTGCCCTAGATTATGTGTTGCTAGGCCTTTGTGGGGTCTAATATATGAGACTGACTACCTTTCACACAGGCCTGGGTTTAGCTCCAGCCTCTACAAGTGAGTGAAAACATTTGATCCTTAAGCCTCTGGGTTTGGTTAACTTTGCTCAGCATGATTTTTTCCATCACCATCCATTTACTTTCAAAAGCTGCAATTCCAATTCCATTGTTTCTCATTGCTGAGAAGAACTCCATGCTCCATGGTATGTATATACTCCATGATATGTATGTGTGTGTGTGTGTGTGTGATATATATATATATATATATATATATATATATATATATATATATATATATATATATATATATATATATATATATATATCTCACAGTTTTTTGATCCATTCATCCAGTGAGGAGAACTAGGTTGGTTCCATAATTTAGTTATTGTAAATTGAACTGCTATGAACATATATTTTGCTGTGTCATTGTAATGTGCTGATTCTAACTCCTCTGGGAAAATACCCAAAAGAGGGATAGTTGGATCGTATTGTGGGTCCATCTTGATGCATCTTTTGAGTATGTTTTGCTAGAACCTTATTAAGGATTTTTGTGTCAATGTTCATCAGGGGTATTGGTCAGTAGTTTTCTTTTTTTTTGGTGTGTCTTTGTTGGATTTTGGTATCAGAGTTATGGTTGCCTCATAAAAAGAGGGAGAGTTCCCTCCTTTTCAATTTCTTGGAATAGCTTAATAAGAAGAGCTGTTAGCTCCTCCTCACAGGTGTGGTAAAACTCAGCAGGGAATCCATCAGGTCCTGGGCTTTTCTTCTTTGGTAGGCTTTTAATTGGTATATGGATTTCAGTGCCTGTTATTGGGCTGTTTATAATTTAAATATTGTCCTGCATCAATTTAGGGATATTGTATGTGTCTAGAAATTTGTCCATGTCTTCCAGATAATCTAATTTAGATGCATATAGTTTTTAAAGATATGTTCTGAGAAATGCAAATGAAAACTACATTAAGATTTCACCTCATACTAGGAAGATTGGAAAAATGAAGAAAATAATAATAGATGTTGTAGGAGTTGTGGAGAGATAGGTACATTATTAGCACACTATTGGTGGAACTACAGACTGGTACAGCCACTCTGGAAAGCAGTGTGGAGAATCCTCAAAAAACTAGGGATGAACTCACCATATGATCCAGCTATTCCTCTACTGGGTATTTTTCCAGGGGACTTAGAATCAGCACATTACAGTGACACAGCAAAATCGATGTTCATAGCAGATCAATTTACTATAGCTAAATTATGGAAACAACCCAGATGCCCCTCACTGGATAAATGGATCCAAAAACTGGGGGACATATATACCATGGAATTCTACTCAGCAATTAGAAACAATGATATTGCAGCTTTTGAAGGTAAATGGATGGCTATCAAAGAAATCATGCTGAGTGAAGTCAGTATAACCCAGAGAACCAAGGGTCGAATGTCTTCACTCATCTGTGGAGGCTGGAGCTAAACCTTGATCATTGCAAAAGGCAGTAAACTCTCATGTATTAAACCCTGAAAAGGTGTAGTAACATACAACCTAAGGCATTCATAGAGATGTATTGGGAAGGAGCAGGGAGGGAAGGAGGGACAAGGGGGGTAATTAGGGGGGGCCCTAATTTTCAGAATATAAATATGTTGTTTCATTGGAAAAAAAGAAGCAATTTGATGAATGGCACTAGATTTTTTATGGTGATTTCTATTAAGTATGTGTCTTTAGTAATTATGTAATTAAAATAAACACTTTGGAAGTACTGAAAAAAATATGTTCTGATAATTTGTTGGATTTCCACGGGGTCTGTGGTGATCGCTTCCTTTTCATTGGTGACTTTATTGATTTGCTTCATTTGCCTCCTTCTTTTAGTGAGATTGACTAAGGGGTCTATCAGTTTTATTTAGTTTTTTGAGAACGAGCTCATTGTTTTTTTTTTATTCTTTTTATTTATTTATTTATTTTTTTGTTGTTGTTCTCAGTTCATTGATTTCAGCTCTGATCTTGATTATTTCCTGTCTTCTGATGGCTTTGGATTGGATTGTTATTCCTTTTGTGGGGATTTGTGGTGGAGTATAAGCTTATTTATTTGAGATCTCTCCTCATTTTTATTGTAGGCACCCAGTTCTGTAAAATTTCCCCTAGGAATGCTTTCATGCTGTCCCAGAGGTTTTGATATGTTGTGTCTTCATTCTCATTCTCTTCTAAGAATTTCTTGATTTCTGCTCTCATGTCTTCTTGGATCCCGTCTTCATTTAACCTTTGGAAGGCTTTTAATTGCTCTATGGGTTTCAGAGCCTGTTATTTGACTGTTCAGGAGTTCAGTATCCCTCTGTGAATCTGGGGATGTTGTATATGTCTAGAAATTTGACCATGTCTTTCCAATCATTTAATTTAGATGAGTATAGTTTTTCAAAATATGTTCTGATAATCTGTTGGATTTCCATGGGGTCAGTGATGATTGCTCCCTTTTCATTAGTTATTTTGATGATTTGTTTCAATTCTCCTTTATTTTAGTGAGATTGGCTAGGGGTCTGTCAATTTTATTTTTTTGAAGTACCAACTCTTTGTTTCATTGATTATTTTTATTATTTTTTTTTCTTTTTGTTCTTCATTGATTTCAGTTTTGATCTTGATTATTTCCTGTCTTCTGCTGACTTTGGGCTTAGATTTTTCCTTATTTTACAGGGATTTGAAATCTCACCTTATTCTTTTTTTTCATTTTTCATCTTTTTTTCTTGTTTTTAATTGAGAAATTTATTTGTTGAACAATCATACAAATTTTAATAAAATAATATATAATGGGGGCTGGAGCGGTGGCTCAGCAGTTATAGTGCTTGCCTGGCATGTTGCAAGTACTTGAGTTCAAACCCCAGCACCACGTATGCAACTGAGTGTCTGAGCAATGAAAGCTACCTGAGAAACTAAATAAAAATTGATTCTCTCTCTCTCTCTCTCACTGTCCCTCTCTCTTAAAAAAAAATATATATAAGGTATATAGATTCTGAAAATT
This sequence comes from Aplodontia rufa, assembly GCA_004027875.1. Taxonomy (NCBI): domain Eukaryota; kingdom Metazoa; phylum Chordata; class Mammalia; order Rodentia; family Aplodontiidae; genus Aplodontia; species Aplodontia rufa. Next base: position 4,974 of record PVKS010029062.1, read on the forward strand.
GGATTTACCCCCAAGAGTGCCTCCCCAATTACCCACCCTTATCCCTCCCTTCCCCTTCCCACAACGTCTCTAAAAACAGTATTAGGTTGTGCTCACCTTATTCTTAATGTAGGCACCCAGTGCTATAAATTTTCCCTGTAAGAATGCTTTCATGCTGTACCAAAGGTTTTGATATGTTGTGTCTTCATTCTCATTCTCTTCCAAGAATTTCTTCATTTGTGCTCTCATGTCTTCTTGAATCCATTCTTAATTTAGTAAGGTATTATTCAATCTCAAATTTATTTGTGTGTTTTATGTTATAATTTTTGCTGTTAATTGCTTGGGTCATAAAGTCATGGTCTGATAGGATACATGGAATAATATGTACTTTTTAATATTTGCTGAGATTTCCTGTGTGAACTAGAATATGATCTATTTTGGAAAAGGATCCATGCACTGCTGAAAAGAAGGTATACTTAGCCAATTTTGTGTGGAATATTCTATTGATGTTTGTTAAGTCCATTTGATTTATAGAGTTGTTTAGGCTGGAGATCTCTATTTTTGTTCTCACTTTGATGGTCTGTTGGTGATAAAAGAGTATTAAAGTCTCCCAGTATTATTATGTTAGGGTCCACAGTGGTTTTATGTCCTTGAGTAATTTATCCACATAGTTGGTATTGTTGGTGTTTGGAGAGTAAATATTTACTATGGGTATATCTTCCTGTTGTATTATTCCATTTAGTATGGTGTAGTCACCTTGTTTATCTCTTCTGATTAGTTTATGTTTGAAATCTACTTTGTTGGATTTAAGTATTTTAACATTAGCTTGCTTTCTTAGGTTGTTTGCCTGGTAGATTTTTTCCCCATGCTTTTGCCTTCAATCATGGATGTCTTTGAATTTAAGATGAATCTTCTGTAAGCATCATATTGTTGCATTATGTTTTTGATCCAATCTACTAATTTCTGTCTTTTGACTGGTGCATTGAGATCTTTCACAGACAGTGTTAGTATAGTTATGTGGTTGTGTTTTATAGTCATCATGTTTTATTAATAAGTTCTGTGGTGTCTTGATTGTCTTTTGATAATGGGCACTTTTAGTGAATGTCCTATGTTTGTCCTATGTTTCAAGATTGTTTGCTTGTTCTTCTATCTGGAGTTTATCTTTGAGGATTCTTTGTAATGTTGTTTTTATTTCCATGAATGCTGCCAGTTTGAGTTATTTTTGTTTTTAGAGGGACAGTGAGAGAGAAAGAAAGAGAATCAATTTTTTATTTAGTTTTTCATCTGGGTTTTTTTTTTGCTCTGAAACTTTGTTGTGTACATGGTGCTGGGGTTCGTACTCATGTTCTCGTGTATGCCAGGCAAGCACCATATCTGCTGAGCTACCACTCTAGTCCCTGCCAGTTTGATCTTATTGTGGAATGTTCATATTTCCCTATTGAATTTGAATCTGCGTTTTGCTGGGTATAGTATCTTGGCTGCATGTTTTGTCATTCAGACATTGAAGGATTCTTTCCAGGATCTTTTTTCTAGAATGTGATCTGAAAAGTCAGACGTGATTCTTATTGGTGTGCCTCTGATTGTGATCTGGTGTTTCTCTCATGAAGCTTTGATATGCTTTCCTTGATTTCCCTGTTATACATATTCAATATGATGTGTCTCAGGGAGCTTCTCATTTGATTATGCCTGTTTGGTGTCCTGTATGCTTCCTGGATGAGCATTTCTGACACTATTCTGATATCGGAAAATTTTTCTTTAAGTATTTCATTGAGAATGTTCTTTATATTATTCATTTGCTTTTTGATTTATTTATTTATTTTGTATCCTGATTACTCTTAGATTGTTTCTTCTGATTTCATCCGAGACATTTTGAGTGTTCTGCTTGTGTTCTGAGAGTTTCTTCTTTTTCGTCATCCATGCACTCAAGCTTACTCATCCTATCTTCATTGTCAAAAGTTCTTTCTTCAAGAGCTCAAGTTTTGTTTTCTATAGAAGTTAGTCTGTTATTAAATTCTTCCATCATTTTTCTTATGTGACTGACAGTAGATTTCAGCTCCATTTCTTCCTTTTTAGTATATTTATTTCTTTGATAATAGATTGTTTCATCTCTTGAGTTTTTCACTTAGTTCCTTAATTAAATCTTCATTGTTCCTTTTAGTAATAATATTGTTGATTATTTTTCCTAGGTTTTCATTCTTCTCCATCTCCTTGGGCTCCTTGTTAGAGGAGTTGTGAGTTTGAGGTGAACCTTTTCTAGTTTGATTCTTCATCTTTGAAAAGTTTCTTCTGGTTCTTTGAATTGAGGTTCCTTTTGTGGAAGCAGGTCAAATTTCCAAGTGCTTCTTCCTTACAGGTCAAAGACTTGTGTCAGATACCACCTCTCTGATGACTACTTTCTTTCAGAAAGCTGCTTCTAACTGGAACCTTGATTTGTTGTATTTTTTGGATCTAAATTCCAGGTCTTGGATTTGGAACCTGATGGGATTGCTAGGCATCCCACTGGATTGTTGAAGCTAAGCATTAGAGGTGCTTTGCTGGTTCCTGGGCTACCAAGACATGGGTTGGGCTGTAATAGACCAGCCTATATTGATCACTGATACCTGGGATCTTTGGTGGTGGGGACAGGCCCAATATATCTGGACCTGGTGGATACACACTACAGATGGATGGTATTCAAGTGCAGCATCTTTGGGGTGTCCAGTGCACCTAATGGGGTCAGAGTCATGTGCATGTGCTGGTGGGGGGGCAAGGTCCAGGCATAGGGGAATCAAAGGAATTTAAGGCAGCAACATAAAGGCCATTTATAAGAAACCGAAAGCCAGTGGAGAAAAACTGAAAGCATTTCCTCTAATATCAGGAATAAGACAAGGCTGTCCACTTTCACCACTTCTATTAGAGTAGCCCTCAACACATTGGCCAGAGCAATCAGACATGAAAAGGAAGTCAAAGGGAAGCAAATAGGAAAATAAGTCAAATTATTTCTGTTTGTCTATGACATGATCTTATATCTAGAAAACCAAAAAGATCCTACCAGAAAAGTACTAGAGCTTACAAATAAGTTCAGCAAAGTAGCAGGATACAAGATCAACACCCATAAATCAATAGCTTTCTTATACTCTAATAGTGATTCAGCCAAGGAAGAAATCAGGAAAACCAACCCTTTCACAATAACTTAACAACAATAACAACAGCAACAAGAAAAAAATGCCAAAACCCCCCAGAAAAATTGGGAATTAATCTAACCAAGGAGGTAAAAGAGCTCTACAATTAAAATTATAGAATACTGAAGATAAAATTGAAGAAGACCGTAGAAGATGGAAAGATATCCCATGTTCTTGGATAGACAGAATCAACATTGTCAAAATGATCATACTATCAAACACAATATACAGATTCAGTATAATACCCATTAAGATATCAATGATGTTCTTCACAGAATTAGAAAAAAAAATTTTATTAAATTTATTTTGAAGAATAATATCCAAAATAATATTGAGCAAGAAAAGTGATGCAAGAGGCATCATAATATCTGACCTGAAATTTTACTTCAGAGTTATAATAATAAAAAGCATGGTATTGGTTTCAAAGTAGGCATGAAAACCAATGGAACAAAAGAAGACACAGAGACAATCCACATACTTAAAATCATCTGGTGCTCAACAAAGATGCCAAAAATATATTTTAGAGAAAAAACTTTTTTCAACAAATGGTGCTGGGAAAACTGGATAGCTATATGTAGAAAAATGAAGCTAGATCCCTGTCTCTCAACCTGCACAAAAGTCAAATTGAAATAGATAAAATATTTAGGAATTAGAAACCTTGCAAGTAGTAGAAGAAAACATAGGGTCAACATTCCAACACATTGCTGTTGGCACTGACTTCCTTAACAGGACCCCCAAAGCTCAAGAATTAAAACTAAGAATCAATGAATGGGATGCCACCATACTTCTGCACAGCAAAGGAAATGATTAAGAGTGTGAAGAGACAGTGTGAATGGGAGAAAATCTATGTCAGCTACTCCTTCAATAAGGGATTAAATATCCAGAATATATAAAGAATTCACACAAAAATCCAATCAATAAATTGGCAAAAGAAATAGACTTCTCAAAGAAGAAACAAAATGGCCAACAAACATAAGAAAATATGTTCAACATCTCTAGCAAACAGGGAAATGCAAATCAAAACTACACTATCTTCCTCCAGTCACAATGGCAGTGATTAGAATACAAGCAATAATAAATGCTGGTGAGGATGTGGGGGAAAAGGTACACCTGTACATTGTTAGTAGGACTGCAGATGAGTCCAACCACTCTTAAAAGCAGTGTGGACATTGCCTCCAAAACTAGGGATGGAACCACTATGTACCCAGCTATCATGCTCCTTGGTATTTTCCCAAAACAACTAAAATTGGCATAGTGTAGCACTATAGCCACCTTTATGTTTATAGATGCACAATTCACAATATCTAAGTTATGAAAACAACCCAGGCACCTATAATTAGATGAGTAGATTAGGAAATTATGGTGTATATACTTACTGGTGTTATAATCAGTTATAACAAAGAACGAAATTATAGCTTCTGTTGATAAACAGATGGAAACGGAAACTATCATGTCAAATGAAATAAGGTAGACTGAGAAACTCAAGAGTTGAAGTTTTCTGTCACATGGAAGCAAGAATGAAATGAAAGGAAGAGAGAAGAATAGGATATCAGGAAGGTATAGGGAAGATCAGTAATGCAGAAGAAGGAGATCGAGAGACAGAATGGAGGAATGAGAAAGGGGAGGCAATGTTGAATGAATTATTTTTTTTAATTTTTTTTTTTTAGAGAGAGAATTAATTTTATTCAGTTTTTCATGTGGCTTTCATTGCTCTGACACTTCGTCGTGTACGTAGTGCTGGGGTTTGAACACACGTCCTTGTGCATGCCAGGCAAGGACTGTAACCGCCAAGCCACCGCTCCAGCCTTGAATGAATTCTTAATCATTATCTGTATACATAAATACACCACAGGGAATTTCACTTCTATATGTAAATAAAAAGAACCAATAAATATAAATAAATAGATGAGCAAAAGGAAGTCTAGTGGAGTAGAGGAAGAAGAATGGAGAACAGGAAGGAAGACCTGAGGAAAAGGGGATTGTGAACTGAAATTAAATTCCATGCATGTATGATTTTGTTGGGATGAACCAACTACTATATATAACTTAAAGCTCTAGTAAAAAGAAGTTATCTAGTGATTTTTTTTAAAAAGGGAGGGGGTCAGTGAGTGAAAAAGAAAGCAATTTTATTTAGTTTTTCATGTGGCTTTTGTTGCTCCTACACTTCATTGTATGTGGTGCTGGGGTTTGAACCCGCATCCTTGTGCATGCCAAGCAAGCCTGGTAACTGCTGAGCTACTGCTACAACCCCTAGTGATAAAGTTTATTAAAGAGCAGCCTATATGTAATCACTGAAGGATGGATTATCACCTGAAAATCTATCATTTCTACCTCAACTGACCAAAAACAACAACAAAACCCCCAAACAACAACAATAATAACAACAACAACAAAAACAACAACAACAAAAAAGCTATAAATTATGGAAAATTTTTAAATGTTTCAGTAAAATCTTGCTTTGTAAATTGTTAAAACTTTTTATTTGGTGGTTAGTTTAAATGGGATTTTATATTTTTTTAAAAAAATCTTTGCAGACATATTCAATAAGGAAAACTTTGAAGATAGAGTATCTGGAAAAGTACTTAAATAGTAGGTCTCAACACTGAAAATATTTCACTTTTTATATTTTATTTGGCATATTAGGATACTTTAAACAAGGTATTTGAGATTTCCTGAGAACTAGATGTTTCTTTTTCATTTCTATAATTCAATATCATATAAATATTTCATGTTATTTGTCAAATTTTTCCATCTGTGTCTTTTTATTTCACACTGATGCCTTGCCTCTATTAACAAGATTTCATGTCAACTTTGGCTACAGAAAGAGAAATGAAAGTTACAGAGATCAGAGATGCTTGTCAGAGGTCTTAGTTTAATGTGCACATCCCTTGTGCTGAATTATTACGATGGTGTATGGAGTCATTTCTTCATGGATTTGTTTTCTTTGTATGTGTTATTCTTTCAACCTCATTGCTCATACCTGGAGTCATTTTCAAACTGGATCAAGGTGAACAAACATGCAATGCAATTGTATGCTTTATTAAAATGTAGTTTAAAAAATTAATTTGCAAGTATTTATAGAATGCTTACCATGCATTTGGCATTGCACTATCTTAAGTCATCAAGAAAGCTCTGAAGTATTCATCCTGTTAAAAAAAACTTATCTTTGGGGGAACTTTAAGATACAGTCATAAATAATATGAGATAATAGTGCACCGAGAACCACTGGATTCCATGTTTCAGTAGGGCTACTACTTTAATAGGGCTGTGCTTTAAAATCATTCTTGGTGTTTTGTTTATCTATTGCTGTATAACTAAGTATCCTGAAATTTAGTTGCTTAATACAACAGTCAGTTACTATCCAGGCCGACCTTAGCCGAGTGGTTCTGGCTTGGGTGTCCCAGTGGTTGCTGTACCAGGCTTAACCAGGTGGAGAGCTTAACCGTGTTCACTGATGTCACTGTGTGGGGGCAGGTCTCTGATTTTTTAGGGCTGTCAGTCCTCTCCATGTAAATCTTCCCTGTAGCACTGCTTATAACATGACAGCCTGTTTCCCCAAAGTGATCTCAGAGGAAAAGAGGATCATAGACTTTTTTAATAGCCTAATTTACAAAGTAACATATGTTATTGGTCATACCGACCAATCCTGGCAAATGTGGAAGGGACTACACAAAAGTGTAAATGTGAGAGGTGGATTTACTGGGAGCCATCTGGAAGGCTGACTATCATACAGAGACAGGTCCAGTTCGTGCAGAGAGCTGTACACATGACCTGCACCGCCTGGTGTCCTCTGAAAGCCTTAAAAATCTTGACTACTGGCTCCTGGACCATGCAGTGTTGTGTCTGGGGCCCACATGGATGGCTGGGCAAAATACCCTTAGTTTAGGGAACTTGAGGTGGTACAGCTGCCTATAGCAGGAAGTTAAAGGTATGATTTGAACCAATCCTTTGATCTGCCTCTCTCCAGCTACATAGTATTTGATAAACTCATTTTAATCCCAGAATATTTTTTCAATCCTTGTGATTTGTTCATTTAGTGGTGAACAGCAGAAGTGATTTTGACCCTTCTAGAACTTTCAATGTAGTAGTGAGATACACATTAAAAAACTGATTTCACAGAAAATAATTTAATTACAGTTGTGATAATGATGAGATTTTTTTGAAGTCTGTAGACAATATCAACTTCTCTCTTCTCAGGAAGGCATACAAGGACAGCTTCGAGCAGATTTTCAGAGACCTTATAATTATGCAACTATAAAATAAATTAAGCCGCAGTTACCTTGGGTTTAGATTATAATAAAGCCTTTTTGTTGGAGGAGGGATATTGCTTACAAACTGCTGCTTTCATGATACTGTGAGTTCTCAGAAGTCAAACATCATCTCTTGTAAATTGATCTTTAGGTTCTCAGTATAGCTTCAGTATGTTGAACAATACAATTTCTGGGAAAAATTATAAGTCCTTGAAAATTATAATTTGTTTCTGTTCAGGACACGTAATTGGTGTTGTAATTAGTAAGCACATTGAAAAACATTAATCTATAATGCTTGAGCAATTAGTTCATTTAGTATTGGATATGCTTCATATCATCTCATTTAATCATATTAAAAAACAGTTGACATTTTAGTCTTTCAGTGCATTAAGTTTACATCACTAGCTTTTTAGGTTGAGTGGTCATACTTCTTCCTTTGTTTATGTGATCACATCTTCTTTAAAGACATACTCTTTGTATAATATATACATAGGAACATTTTCATATCCTGAAATAAATATGCTTTTCCCATTTTTATTGAAACATGAAGATGCTGCTTCTTGCCTCTGTGTCTAAGAGAAAGGTATCTAGAAAAATAGTTAATTTAACTCTTGAAACAGGAAAAATAGTGCATTCTACATTAATGACAACTGATACTTTGTCTCAAATTAGGAAGGCAAGGGGGAATAGTAGGGACTGTGGAAAACTGAAGAGCTCCTGATTCCTTCAAGGAAGCACTGCTGCTTGTTTCAGTCCATTATGTCCATGTGGGATTACAGGTCTGGTGTTGGAAGATTTCCCAAATTTTCAAGAGAAGTCATAACTCCAGATTTTCACATGAAGTCTCTTGAAGTTTAGAGGTCAGTCTTAAACTATAGATAAACAAAAAAATACTGCTTGCTCCAAGCAAAATGTATCTTCAGGCTGAATTTGGTGTGTAACCTGCCATAACCTGGGACCTGCTAGTATGTGGAAAAATCCAGGTGTATGGGCCTGAGGTAATATGGTGCGGTTCAGCTGTAAAGGGGGAGGTGAATCAAGTCTAGAATGCCGCTGTAGTCTCTCCAAGACCTGGACGTACAAATATGAGGCAACTACTGTCCGTAAATTCTGTCCATCAAACTATTTGGGACCTATTCTGTGTAGTGACTCAAACAGCAAAATATGTACAGGAGTGGGCTTTACAGACTCCAGTTGCCCTTCATTTGTAAGCATAGACATTTTGGACTGATCAAGCTGCCATATGCCTGAATTCTTCAGGGGTTCAAGAAGGAGATAGTGGATGTCCTTCTAATGGTGCTTATGAGGGTTCTTGGGCAATTTTTTGAGGAGGGATAACTGTGTTTATGTCTGAGATTGGTGAAGCAGGTCATAAGGGTTACAAATGATGTGAAGAAGAAGAGAGAAGGCAGAATGGGACTGGTTCTAATGATCAGAGATGCCTACCTGGGAAAATAAATTTAATAGAGATTTGAAAGATGAATAGTAGTTAACCAGGCAAAGGATAGGAAAGAGACTTCCACATAGAGAGAATATCATGTGATGTGCCCCCAAAATAGGATCATTGTGAATTTGAGGAAACAGGGTGATTCTCATGAAGCTAGATGGAGCATGTTGTAAAGGGCCTTGAAGACCCTATGAATGGGATTAACCTTTGGTCCCAAGTTTATAATTAAATAGCATGACACAATCCAATTAGTGTATTTTTAAAAGCAGACATTTTGTTGTAGTATAATGTAAAGAAAAAAGAACAAATCAGAAGAGTGCAGCTTGATGAATTTTCATAATGAGCACCCCATGTAATCAGTAGCCAGATCTAGAACAGAAGCCCCAGGACCCCAGCATTACTTCTTTGAATTATTGTCTCCCCTTGAATCCAATGTCACAAATTGATTTTGCTGAATGTTCAACTTCCTATGTGTGGATGTAGAAGTGTGTACTTCTTTGTATCTGACTTACTTCATTCAACATCATGTGTGGGATATTCATCCATGTTGTTCCACATAGTTGTATCTCGTTCTATTTTCCAGGCCATGCAGAATTGCAGTACATCCTTTCTATTGTTATGGATATTTGGGTGTACAATTCGATACTGTTAGAAATAATGCTGAAATGCGTGGTCTTGTACATGCATGTCTTTTGACAAAGGAGTGTGGCTTGGACAATGGTGTTAGCAGTGAAGATTACAAACCGATGCATCCTGTACCTATTTAGGAGCCTTGTCAAGACTTAGTTATTGATTGCATCTAGGGGAAGAAAGGCAAACGTCAATAAAGATTTCTGATTCGTTCAACATGGAAATTGGTATTTCATTCATCATTAGGCCACTCAGGTTTTTTGACTTGGAAGTCATTTGTGAAAATGTTGATCTGTTGTATCTTGAGTCCAGAACTTAGAATTTAAAAGAGTAAAGATTTTTAGAAAGTCAACTAAAACAAGGTAAAATTATTTGCATATAATTAAAGAACAATTACTGTAATCTTAAGTATATGTTCTTTCTAAAGTGGTTTTAAATGTGCTCTTCAGTGATATTCCAATTAAAATGTTCAAGTGAATAAAATATGATAGAGACTAGATTTCTATTCCTAAGGGAATTTAAGCATTTTCATTTTTGTCATGGCTTGATAGAGATTAAATTACATCACTTGATGGCTGGATATTGTGTAAAATAAGTTGTTCTCAGTCCAGTTTCTTATAGACCAATGTTTTTATCCCCCAAATTGCTATCGCAGTATCTACCTTATTGGCAGTCTTAGCAATCAGGGGCTAAAGCTGTGCGAGCAGAACTCAGCCATTGATTTATTCCTAAGCATGGATTTGGGTGCAGGTTGAGATGTTTAAGTAGAAAGCAGTGTGGGAACTTCTACTGCTTCAGTTGTTAAAACAAGGATTTTTTTTGGTCCCCAGCCCATGGCATCAGACTACAAATGGTCCTTCACTAAAACTGAGGTTAATAAGAAGTGAAATGCACTGCATGGGATTCCTAGAGTCCCATTTAATTATGGCTAATTTTTTCTTTTTCATTCGGTTTTTAAATTAGATTGTCTGTGGAAAAAGAAAATAGCAAAATTTAAATATAGGTTTAACCTATGTTTTAGATATTGATGCTTCTATTTGTTCCTTTAGTATGATATTGTCATCAAAATCTCCTGATTTTCTGCAAATATTGAAGCGTGTTGAGGCTTTATTTTATGGCACATCTAGTTTTATTCTATTCCATTGTTAATTTGCTTTTTTATTTATGACTCATTGCCTGTGGCCTTGCTGTGTCCCTGAGAACTCTCCATGCCATTCCCTGTGTTTCTTTCCACCAAATGACTCATTGAAAGAGTGCTGGGTGCCAAAAGAAGACAAGAGTTATGGGTAAATATGGTCTGTCCTCTTTATCTCCATTATTAAACATACTTCATATAGAAAATCAGAATAGTCTTTTGAAAATATTTATAGTGTATTTGTGAAAAAAATCCTGATGAAATGTGTAATGTGCTATCATTGTGGGTGTGCTACAGGTTCACACTTCACTATAGAGTAGCACAGAGGAAAGAGCATTTTAGTACCAGGCAGAAAACCTGAGTAGCAATTCCAGATGTGTCACTTTCTGACCATTTACTCTTTTGACAGGTCGCAATGTCTCTTTAGATCTTGGCTTCCCCATCTGTAATATTAGGACAGTAATTTCTGTCTTACAAATCTAATGGGCTGTGGTGAACATCAAATGAGATACTGAAGAATGAATGAAAAATGAAAAGATCTCTAGGATTGTACCATCAAGTTGATATTTTATAATGGTGGGTTGTATTAAATTATTGTTTTAACTGCTCATAACAAAGACAAATTAATAATCACTTGAAAGAGGTTGCATTTTATGTCTCCTCAAGGGACAACATGACCTTCCCAGTTGTCAGAGGACCTATTTTTACCTTCTTGCTCTCACATATGTAGGGTTTTGTTCTCATTCACAAGGCCCAGTGTGATTCATCACTTCATCTAAATTCCAGCCAGAAGTGGGACCCAGGCAAAAAGAATGCGAAGGGACAACATTTCTCTTTGACAGGTAGATATCACTTCTTTTCATATATCATCCACAGCGCAAAGCAATGTCCATACTCCACTTCCAGTGAAAAATTAGAGATTTTTACCCAGGAAGAAAGGGTGGGCAGACATTGAGGTAAATTCCAAATCTGTGCCACATGAATTTTGAGAATAGTAAAAATAAGACCAAATTTTAAGATTTATTTAAAAAATAGGACAGTCTCATGTGTAATTTCAAATTTAATGGCCATATTAAAAAAGAAGAAACATGCAAAGGTAATTTTAATATTTAACCTAAATTATGCAAACTATTGTAATTTTCCAATGTAATTGATATGAAAGTTATTAATATGATATTTACATTGCTTTTCTTTTGGTACTACCTCTTTGAAATTAAGTGTGAAATTTTCTGTAATACCACGTCTTGATCGGACTAGACAAACTTAAGTGTTTAATAGCTAAATATGTCTAGTGGTTATTGTAGTGGGCAAGGTAGTCCTAGAAAGTTTAGATAATAGCAGATTGGGGTGGGGCTGGAGTGGTAACTCAGTGATTACAGTGCTTGCCTGGCATGCATGAGGATGCGAGTTCGAAACCCAGCACCATGTACACAACGAAGTGTTGGAGCAATGAAAGCCACATGAAAAACTAAATAAAATTGATTCTCTTTTTCTCTCTCTCTCTCACTGTCCCTCTCTCTCTTAAAAAAATAGAAGATAGGGGAATAAATCTTCTGCATCACTGCCTTCTGTTTTTATATTTTACGTGATTTTATGTTTATTCTTTTTGTTCATTTATTTCATGGTGATACCAGGGATTGAACCCACGAGTGAGTGCACTACCATTGAATTATATCTTGTCCTTTTTTTAAAAAAAATATTTGTTATTTCACTAAATTCCAAAGGGTCTTACTAATTTTCTGAGGCTGACCATGAGCTTGTGATCCTCCTGTCTCAGATTCCCCAGTTGCTGGGGTTACAGGTGTGCACCACCATGTCTGGCTTATTTATTGTGTTTATTTGCCTTTTCAACATTTCTTTTTCTTTTCTTTCTCTTGTGGTATTGGGGATTGAGTACTCCTGGAGTACTACACCACTAAGCTACAACCCTAGTCCTTTTTTATTTTATTTTGAGATAAGGTTTTGGTAAGTTAGCCAGGCTGGCCTGGAACATGAGATGCTCCTGCTTCAGCCCTCAAAGTAGCTGGTATTACAGGTGTGCTCCACTGTGCCTGGCAGTTTTCAACATGTCTGTTATGAATATATGTACTATCTGAGCCACAGAGAGAATCTTAAAAATATATTTATTCTATTAAAGAGAAAATAAAGACCAAGTGACCTAAGTCCTGAGTAGAAAAACTACAGAACTCAATCCATAGTCCAGGGTCTGAGATATGAGGTTTGGTTGAGGAACCTACCTTGGTCTCATGTAAAAAGCAATTCTTTCTCTTGTATTCATTATTTTGTGGTGTTGAGGATGGAACCCAGGGTCTCTCACATGCCAGGCAAGTGCTATACCATTGAGCTCAAAAGCAAGGTCTGAGTGATGCTGATAGGCTGGTGATATCTGGGCTTATTGACAAGGTAAGAATTGGGTAGTTGGTATGTTTTTTCCCTATATGTGAAGTGCCTGCCTAGTTATTATAGCTTCTAGCTGGCTCACTTTTGGTGAAGTAAGAGTCCTGATTCAGAATTGTGGGCTTATCATTCATCTTAGGTAGATATCAGGTCACCTGCAAATGCACATTTTTATTGGATCATTTTTCCTCTTTTGATAGACATTGCAGCTAAAAGGTTTAGTAACATTTGCCCAAACTATTACTCAATCCACTCCCTAAAATAATTGGGTTGACTTTTTTTTTAAATGAAAGTGAATAATTATTGGTATGTCATACATATATAATATGGGCAATAGTATAGTGTTTTGAATTCTGGTCATATGCAATCAGAAATTTGATTATAATTTTACTGTGTAGATTCCAATTGGGTGGAGAGGACTTAAAATAGAATCCTTTCTGGGACTTTTTCTTCCCTACACTGAAAATATGGATTAATGCCAAGTTTAAAATGATGGTTATCAAACTTGTGGAAATCAAAGTATTTCTCTTTCTGCATTTCTAATTGAGAAGTAATTTGATTCTACTTCTCACTAGAAGTAATCCGTAGTATGAGAATATGAAGAAGAATGGAAATAAGAGTTCAGGCAGATTTACATCATAGAAAAGCTCTGTTATTTTGCACATAGATTGAGAAAAATAGGAATAGTTTATTTGAGAAAGAGATCCAAAAAAGAGACAAGAGGGGTTCATGTCCGTAGTTAAAGGTCTGAAGCATTGCCCATCCAGGCTACACATGTCCAGGTGGGTGATCCGCCTTATAGCATCCAGTTAAAGAGAGATGGCTCCAAAAATTAGTAAGTCCAGCTGCTAGGAGTGCTTACCACTTGTAATCAAGACTTGTGGAAAGGAATGAAGCAGAAGCCCAGTTACTAAGGCTTCTAATTAAGAGTAGGGACCTAGAAGAGTAGGATCTTGACCAATCACCAGACAAGTTCTACTTGACACATGGTATTTCCAAGCATAGGGAGAACATTAGTACAGGGTTTACAGTGGAGCTGAAATCTTTTGATATGAGTTCAGTAGCTCCAGTTGGGCAAGTGTGAGGGCATTCTAAAAAAAAAGAAGCCATGATTCTTACACAAAATTTCAATAATATGCACAAATGCACTATCAAGATGTGAAGAACCAGAACCCTAATATCTCATACCCAAGCTACCAAAAATAGGTGCTGTCAAAACTCAACTCAAAGTAGATTAAAGACCTAGGAATTAGGCCAAAAGCCCTACACCTATTAGAAGAAAATGTAGGCCCAACACTCCAGCAAGTCAGCTCAGGAACTGACTTCCTTAACAAGATTCCCAAAGCACAAGAAGTAAAATTAAAAATCAATAAATGGGATGACATCAAATTGAAAAGCTTCCTCACAGCAAGGGAAATAAGAGTGCGAAGAGAGAGCTTGCAGAATGGGAAAAGAAAATTTTGCCACCTGCTCCTCAAGGATATACAAAGAACACAAAAAGCTTAACACCAAAAACGTATAACCCAATCAATAAACGGGCAAAAGAATTAAAAACAGACACTGCTCAAAAGAAGAAATATAAATGGTTAACAAATATATGAAAAAATGTTCAGCATCTCTAGCAATTAAAGAAATTCTAATTAAACCTACACTGAGATTACATCTCACTCCAGTCAGAATGGCAATTATGAAGAACACAATAAGAAATGTTAGTGAGGATATGGGGAAAAGTTCAAACTTACAGATTGTTGGTGGGGCTGCAAATTCATACAACCACTCTGGAAAGCAGTATTCAGATTCCTCATAAAACTAGAAATGGAATAACGGTTTGACCCAGCTGTCCCACTTCTCTGTATATATCCAAAGGATTTAAAATAAGCATACTATTGTGATACAGCCACATCTATGTTTATAGCAGCATAATTTATAATAGCTAAGCTATGGAGTCAACCAAGGTGCTCTTCAACAGATGAATGGATAAAGAAAATGGGTTATATATACATGATGGAGTATTACTCAACCATAAGGAAGAATGACTTTGTGGCATTTACTGAAAGATGGATGGACTTTGACATTATTATGCTAAGTGAAATAAGCCAGTCTCAAAAAACCAAGGTAGAAGGTTCTCTCTGATATGCAGATGCTAACCCCAAATAAGAAGACCAGAAGAATAGACAAAGGGTAAAGAGGAAGGAGGGATGGGACTTAGCTTTCCTATGTTCATCTATGTATATACCATAGTGAATCTCATTATGTTCATCAACAAGACACTAAAAAAACTATTAGTAAATAACAGAAGAATCAGTAGAGTAGAAGGAAGAGAATAGTGGGTGGGGGGAAGGGAGGGAAAGGGGAAATACTGAGGACTACATTAGAATGAGTTATATTCCATGCTTTTATAATTATGTCATTGTATATTCTGTTGTCATGTTTATCTAAAAAGAACCCATTAAAAAACACTGGGAGCAGAGTTTTTCAAGACCCAATATATAATTAAGTGGAAGTCATAGGCCCTTTTTAGGGATCTGGTTGAGGGAAACAAGCCTGATGAACATAAAGTATGATTGAGGGCAGTGGTTCTAGGCACTGATAATGCATTAGAGCTACCCAAACTTTAAAACTCATGGTGTCCCAATTCTCACCACAGGCTAATTAAAATCATAATCTCTGGGGTGGTGGTCCAAGTAGCAGTTGATTTTTAAGCTTCCACATGATTCCAGCCAAAGTTGCATGCAACTCTTTTAGGAGACTTTATCCTTTAAGGTAGGGGTATTGGGAGAAATGACCAAATGGAATTAGATCTAAAATGAAGGACAGGGTATTGGCCATGATTAAGAATTTGCTATATCACTGAAAGTGAATGGTTCAGATTAAGAAGAGACTTTTATATCATTAGTGAGTCAGTTCTTAGCCGAAGGTAGGTAGATGTCATGCGAATTTGTAATTGTGGATTCTTGGAATTTTGAATTAAATTTCCAAATGTGTTGTCTGAAAGTTTTGCTTTCTGTGATGTTTTCCAATAAGACCTACTATTCCGTTAAAGCATTAAGGAAACATATATTTCTAACTTGGTTTTATAAAGTTTTCTTATTGGTGAAAACAAGGATTTCAGTGGGGAAGCAATACAGGCAAAGTAAGAAAATTGGGACTCATATGCTAATAATCATACACAAGCCTGTGAAAAGTTCTCTAAGAATCAGTAGAGCATCAAAGATGAATAAGATTCTCCTTGCCCTTAAGATGATGGCGGAGAAGGAAAAAACAGGAATTTTAAACAATAGAGAATAACAGTGACAGAATCATGGGGTATTAAAGGTGGAACAGAGAATCTGTGAAGACTGTGGAGAAAATGTCAGCCCTAACCTGAAAAGATAACTAAAAATTACCCTTCAAACTATAAAAGGGAAGTCCATTCCAAGCAGAGTAGAGGGAGAATTACCTTTAGAACCACTTTATTTTAGATTCAGGCAGAAAAGAAAAAAATGTTACTGAGCATTAGATAAATGCAGAAAGAAGTAATCAGGACTTTCATCAGTATTAGAAACATATAAGTTGACAATACATTGGGAAAAAAAGGAGTCAGAAGCTTACTGTTCAGAAATCACATGTCTTGAGAAACGCTTTTTATTAGAATATTTTGCATATTTCTCTTATGGTTTTCATACAGAATAGAGCTTTCTAGGCAGTTTTAGATGTATTTTAATAACTTTTCATTAGTGCTTACTGTATGCAGGCTCTGAGTGCTCTACAGGTATTAACTAATTTATCCTCCTGGTGAGCTACATGGGGCATTTTCACATAGCAGAGCAATAGAGCTTGTTCAAGGTGTCATCTATTAAGAGGGAGATCCAGAATTCGAACCAAGGCAGAATTTTACTGCTGGCTGTCATTGACTGTCTAGTAAAGCTCCCAGGAAGACTTATAGAACATAATTGTAGATGTATTAAAACATTGAGTTTTAATCATCTTCTATGTGATAATTTTGCTATTCATCTTTTCTGACAATGATAAATGCGTGGATAAGGCTTGATTGGGAAGGAAATGTTTTGGTGGAAAAATGGAAGAGAAATTACATTCAAACTAATTTTAAACTAGCAGTTGAGTGACTGAGAGGAGAGCTGTGTCTTAGAACAGTGCCCCTTAAACTGTCTATCACAGAAAACCTCTGAAGGGACATGTGAGAGAGAGAGAGAGCAGAGAGGGCACATAAATCCTGTGGTCATTTTGACTTCTTTGCTAAGTAAGAAATGGATTTTGAGAACTACAGCATATCAGATGCTTGTCAAAATATCAGCCCCAAAGGGAGTATGCCAAGAAGGGGCTTCACAGACTGTGTTCAGAGAAGCATAGGAGCTAGATGTTGTCATGCACGAGAGTGCAGACAATTGCAAGAGAATAAAAGTATTTCATTTGAAGAAAGTCTAAATGAAAGTCAACCAACCAACCAACCAGTGTGCATCTATATGCTACGTATCCCCTAAGGGAAATAATGCTATCAAGTATTAGACATGACCAATCAAAATGAATTTGGAAGGAAAAAGAGAAGTTAGATTTGTTACAGATTATTAGGAGTACTATTTAGCCCTAAGCTAGGCCTTTCTGTATCAGTTTTACATGGTTTTGATCCGCTTTGAAAGAGCACAGTGTAGTGAGGAAAAAAGCACATAGCAGTCAAGGTTCACAATCCCTCATCTGCCATTCTCAAATCTAAAATTCTTGGAAAGTCAAAGTGTTTCATAAGTTTGGCACCAAAATGCATTTGAGTGCAAAACAACGTCAACTGACATGAGGTTATATGTTTTATCTGTCACAGCCATGCTTTGCGTGAATATTTATATATTTTGCTGCAAAAATCTTAATGAGTTTCATCCTGTGGAGCTGTTCTAGATACTACTGAGTTATATAATAAATAGTGTATGTAGTGTATTATTTTTGTAAAACCCCCAGAATACTGAGTTCCCAAATTCATCTGGCTCCAAGGTTTTCCACTGAAAGATGGGAGACCTGTATGGACAAAGTGCATATACTATAGATGTCCTATTTATAATTTAGATTACTTTAATATTAACTCCTAAGAGATATTATTTATCAAAAGTTAAAATTTCATGGAGCAGCCAATATGTAATCTTTATACATCATTCATATTTACAGCTCAGATAAAGTACTGAAACATTTGAAACAGTGTTTCAAAGAAAATTATCTCTTTTTTTTAATGTGTGAAGCTCTTCTGAAGGAGGAGGTTGGATTGAAGCTGAGGTAGGTCTTCAACTCTTTGGTAGAATAGATGTTAAAAGATTAGATACATGTTAAAACAAATTTCTCCGATACATAGATTTGTTATTATATGACAAGGCTTAATTAAACTATCAGAAAGGAAACCAGAAAGACAAACTGTTTCAAGAGTTATTTGAGGGATAGGCGTAAATACAATTGGATATGAAGGACAGTCTAAATTGTAAGCTGTATACAAAATGGCCACATTTATTTATTTATTTATTTATTTTTAAAGAGAAAAGGACAGTAAATGAGAGAGAGAAAGAGAGAATCAATTTTTATTGAGTTTTTCACATGGGTTCTGTTGCTCTGACACTTAGTTGTGTACATGGGTGGTGGGGTTTGAACCTGTGTATTTGCGCATGCAGGGCAAGCGCTATAACCACTGAGCCACCACTCCAGCCTCCAAAATGGCCACTTTTAAACAGATCCGTTAAGCTATGACATCTTAAATGTTAAGTTTATGGGGCTATAATAATTTATTAAGTTTGTGCAAATTAAGCAATGGTTAACCTTGAGGACTATAAATCATTGCACACTTTCTAGTTTTAGATTCTTGGTCAAATATAATTGAACTCCATTTTTTTTATTAGAAGTATATAGAGATACAATTGAGGGGGAAACATTATCAAACCAACAGTAATAAATGTATATATACTTTGTTATCCAGGGGTGATGCCAAAACATGGATGACCACCTTGGGTTTCACCTGTTGCAGTTTCCCCCAGAAGAACACATGTGTTAAATGAGTATCTCGTGGAGGAATGACAGCAGCTTCTGGGATGGCTCCCCCCTGTTTCCACTCTCCAATCTCCTATGAGTTCTTCATACACCCTCCCCCCTCCCCTTCCCCCTCCCTACACCTCCAAGTATCCTAGGGAGCCATCCCCCTATTACTCTGAGAGTCATTCAGATTGAAAAATTGTCAGGTTAGCCATCTATCCTACTGCTTCCCCATATATTCTAGCATCCACAGATGAGAGAAACCATTCCGCCCTTGAGTCTATGAGATTGGTATACTTCACTAAGCATAATTCTTTCCATCTCTATTCATTTGATATCAAAAGCCATAATATCGTCTTCTCTAATGGCCGAGTAGTATTCCATTATATATAATATCAAAGTTTTTGTATCCACTTGTCGAGTGAGAGACATCTGGGTTGGTTCCATAATCTAGCTATAGTAAATTGAGCTGCTATAAACATTGAGGAAGCCACGTCACTATAATACGCTGATTCTAACTTCTTTGGGAAAATTCTAACTTTTTTGGGAAAAGTTCTTCTGTGTAGGCTTGGTAGAATTCTGCTGTATATCCATCCGGACCTGGGCTTTTCTTTTTTGGGAGAGCTTTGATTGCTGCTTCAATTTTGCTTTCTGTGATAGGTTGATTGAGGTTTTCAACGTCCTCCTGTGTTAAAGAGGGGATGTCGTGTGTGTCCAAAAATCTGTCCATGTCCTGGAGGTTATCAAATTTGGCAGAGTATAAGTTTTCAAAATAGGTCCTGATAATCTTCTGTATCTTGGATGAGTCTGTGGTGATATCCCCATTTTTGTTTCTGATTTTGTTGATTTGCTTCATTTCAATCTTCCTTTTGGTGAGTTTGGCAAGGGGTCTGTCGATTTTGTTAACTCTTTCAAAGAACCAACCCTTAGATTTGTTAATAGATTGAATAGCTTTTTTGTTCTCAATTTCGTTGATTTCAGCTCTGACTTTGGGATTTCCTGTCTTCTGTTAGATTTAGGGTTGGACTGTTCCTCCTTTTGAAGTTGTTTGAGTTGAAGCATAAGGCTATTAATGTGATCTCTTTCTAGATTTTTGATGTATGCTCGAAGTGCTATAAATTTACCTCTTAAGAAAGCCTTCATACTCTCCCAGAGGTTTCGGTATGATGTTTCCTCATTCTCGTTCAATACCAAAAACTTCTTAATCTCTGTTTTCATTTCCTCTTTTACCCATCCTTCATTTAAGAGGTAATTATTCAATTTCCAAGTATTTGAATAGTTTCTTTTGCTTCTCTTGTTATTGATTGCTAAGATCATAGCATTATGATCTGGCAGAATACATGGGATTATATCCACTTTTTTATATTTGCTAAGATTATCCCGTTGAACTAGGATGTGGTGTATTTTAGAGAAGGATCCATGGGCTGTCTTAGGATGGAATATTCTGTAAATGTCTGTTAAGCCCAATTGATTAATAGAGTAGTTCATATTGGAGATGTCTTTATTGATTTTTTGTTTTGATGATCTGACTAGAGTTGATAGTGGTGTGTTGAAGTCCCCCAGGATTATTGTGTTGAGATCAATGAGGGGATTAATGTCCTTAAGTATTTTTTCCCATATATTTGGGGGGGTTGTAATTGGGGGCATAAATGTTGATTATCATCATATCTTCTTGGTGAATTGTCCCTTTTAGTATGATAAGGTGACCCTCTTTGTCCTTTCTGACTAGTTTTAGTTGGAAATTCGTTTTGTCA
>PVKS010029063.1:0-25731 GCA_004027875.1 Aplodontia rufa
CCTCTATTGATTTCTATTTGTTTCTTTCTACCTGTGCATGAGGCCCTGTCGTGTGTTTATAGAAGCACGATTTTCTAAACATCACCCTGATCGCCTCCCCTTCCCCACCCCTCCACTCTGCCTCTCCATCTCCCTCTTCTGCATTAATGATCTTCCCTTTATCCTTAGGGCCCCCTCCTCTTTTTGTACAAAGGCCCTACCCTACCTTTTGATTTTTGCACCTGTCCCAGGGAACTACAGAGCCACCCTGGTGCGACTTCAGCAGAACCAGACTCAGATGAAGGCCGTGATTGTTCCACAGTGGCCCTGGAAGGGGGTCCAGGTCCAAACCAGAGCAGCTCACGCAAAATCAGCTCTGCTCCCTCCCACTGTGTGGCCTTGGAGAAGATATTCCACTTCTCTGATCTCTTGCTTTCTTATCTGAGCAATGAAAATAGCGATGGCATTGTCAGGAGGGTTCCTTGAGGACACATAAGTGCTCCTGGCACAGAGCAAGTGCTCAGCCGTCACTGTTTTGTCCCTGTCCTCCTCAGGCATCTGAGTTCTGGTTGTCAGTTCTGCGACCATGGACAATGATGACAATTGAGAGCCCCCTTTCTGTTTTCAGCCAGGTGCAAGGGTGCACGAGGGGGAGGGACGTGCTGGGAGGCTGTGCTCAGAGGCAGCTGTGCAGGAGCAAGGCCACACCCACGGGGGGAAGCCTTAGAACAGATGAAGGACACAAGCATGGTGGCCCTGCAGGTGGCACTCCAGGCTCTGACAGCAGAGGCACAGATGGCAGAGCTACCCGTGCAGAGTGAAAGCCTCTCTATCTCAGAAAGCACCAATAGAGCGAGGATCACCTGCAGAATGCAGGAAAAGCTTGCAAGTCATGCATGAAGAGGAATCAACGTCCAGAATATGTAAAGAACACCGGCGAGTCAACAACAAGAAGCAGACCACCAGGTCAAAAGCAGGCAAATACGCCTTTCCCCAGGGAGGGCACGAGACCCACAGGGCCTGGAAAGAGGCTCAACATCCCCGATGTGAGGAAGCTGCAAGCCAGACCCTAGCGAGATGCCCCTTCAGAGCCACCGAGATGGTGATAATTAAATATACATATATTCAAACCCTCCAGCACAGGAAGCACCAAGTGTTGGTGAGGATTTGGAGAAATTGAAACCTTTGTGGATTGCTGGTGGGGATGGGAAATGCTGCAGGACTGAACAGTGGCTTGGCAGCTCCTCCAACAATGGTTAAACCAGTAATTCCACTTTCAGAGATGTGCCTGCAAGAATACAAACAGAGATGTGAACAGATACTGAATAACAATATTCAAGACCATCATTCATAACAGTCAAAAGGTAGAAACAGCAAGTGGCCATGGAGATGAATGGATAAACAAAATGCCATGGAGTATTATACAGCCTTTAAAAAGAACAAGATCCTTATACATGCTACAACATGGATGGCCATTCAAATTATCACACTAAATAAAATAAGCCAGATACAAAAGTTCACATGTGAAGTACCTAGAGTAACCAATTTTATAGGGACAAAAAATAGATTAGGGATTATCAGGGGCCAGGGAAAGTGTGAATGAGAAATTATTATTTAATGGGTACAAAATTCCCATTGGGGATGATGAAAATGACCTGGAAAGGACAGCGGGGCAGGTTGCACACTGTGGTGAACGTACTTAACACAGCACTGATGGGTGCACCTTAGGCGGTTCGAATGGTCAGTTTCTCATCGTGTGCATTACACCATAATTCTAAAAAGGTGGTATCTGTCAATTCCCCCAGCCTCAGTTTTCTCACTGGTAGAATGAGTAAGAATGTGTGCCTTGGGTGAGGTGGCAACGTGGAGGAGGAGCCCTGGACGCATCAGAGGACATTAGCACAGTGGGCACTGGCGTCCTGCTCTGGCCCTCGCTGGACGGTCCAGCCAAGCCTGCGCCGGTGAAGAGCCCTGACAAGCACATGAGCCTGTCCCATTGGATCTGACCTCTGGCTTCCTAGAGCGGCTTTTCCGGGTGGCTTGCCCTGGAGCACTCGGTTACTGACCTTGTCCTCAACCAAAACGCGAAAGCAGGTGGGCGCCTCCGGAGTACACCAGGGCTCTGCGAGTCCTCAGGCTCAAAAGCACCTGGACATGGCTGAGTCAAGACTTTCTGAAGCCCCTCGAGCTTGGGAGTCTTCCCACGGGACGGCCGCACACTCCTCTTAGGGACTTGCTGGTCTGGAGGCACTGAGGGTCCAGACGCCGGGACGGCTGTCGGGAAGGCACTGCCACCCCGAGCAAGTGAACACACCCCAGTCAGGGCTCCTGTCCTTCACCCCTGCTTCAGCCTGAGTCCAGCTAAGCTCCTCCTCGGCAGCTCAGAGACACTGTATCCATCTGCTCACGGAGCCCGCAGGGCGTCACTGTGTCCCTGCTCTGTGGGTGAAACAGGACAGGAGCACCCAGGCCCGTTGCTTCAGGCACCAGCACCTGGAGGGGAAGCAGGGAATGGGTCCAGCACTGCCTGTGTCGTCTTCCGGCTCATCTGCAGAGGTGGACACTGCTATGAGCGGGGAGCAGGGCCTCTGAGGAACCTTCCAGAGGTCACGACCCGAGGGCAGAAGGTCAAAGCCGTCGCGTCAGCTTCCGTTTCATTTCAGTGTCTCCCCTGCCCAGGACTCCAAGGAAGAGGAGGCTGTGCGTGGATTCTCCAGGAATTTGGGCAGAGCATTCCGGTGGGCCAGCATCGGCCACCTGGCTGAGCTCATATAGCTCAGAGCTGAGCCACGCACAGGAGAGGGGAGGTTCATGTTTAAATCTGGATTTCGGTCCTGGGGGCAATCGGGTGGCCTCTGAGCACAGCTTCCAGGTGCCAGTCCCCTCGGCTCCCACATCCCACCCACCTGCCCCGCGTATCGGTGCTCACCACGTTTTCCGTCTGAACCTCACTCGCGCCTGGCTTATGATCCCTGGGCGAGCTGTTCCCCAAACATCAGGACATCAAAACACACATCAGCATTTTAGCGTTCGCCTTCAGATTACAAACGGCGCTAAAGGTAGTAGGAACTCGCCTGATTCCCTCCTCTGGGTCTCCGGGCCATTGCTGCCGTGGTCCTCAAGTAGCCGTCCCTTGGCATCCACAGGGACACAGGACCCTGCAGATACAAAGTCTACACATGCCCAGGCCCCTTGGGTGAAATGGCACAGACCCAGCGCACATCCGCCACACGTGTCATCTCCAGGTCACCGCCACGCTTAATAAATGCTAAAGTCAACTGCGTTGCTGAGAGAATAGAGACTAGAAAAGTCTGCGGGGCTCACCAGAGATGCAGTTCAAAAGCACTTTCTTCCCACAGTTGGCGGAACCCAGTCCGGTGACCGGGAGCACTGCCTACCCTGCACCTCCCAGCTTGGGGCTGCCTGCCACCAGGCCCCGCCAATGCTCCTGACTTCCCGCTCCGCGTGGAAGAGCCAATTGTTTTAAACCAGCTTGTTACTGTTAGCCGGTGTTTCGGAAGACCAGCAGTGCTGTGGTGTTGGCCAAGAGGTTTCTGTGTGTGGTGCCATCTCTGGCTTTCACCCAATCAGCTCCTACAGGGCCCAAAGAGCTTTCAAAGCAGCTGCCCAGTCACTGGGTTGTCCCTTCATCCCCTGCTTGCTGGGGTTCCAGTCACCTATCAGTAGGCGAGGGAGTCAGATCTCCAGTGACTGGACATATGGAGGCAGGGAGGCTAGAAGATAGGGAGGACACACCACTTGTTGGTCACCTTTGGGTGCCAGGATGGCAGCCAGGATGGCATCTATGTGTTTCTGGCCCTTCCTGAGCCTGAGTTGTCTCAATCATAAAATCATATACCCAATACTTTTTAAAAATCCAATTCAGCTTTTCACATACGCTTCGCATTATCAGCACAGAGGGAAGGCTTCGATCATCTTCCATTCATAGAAAGCTAATCGCACAAACACATCGAAAGGCAACCAAGATCTGTTCCTAAATGCTAGGTTAGAATTCTGGTAAAAAGGGGCTCTGCGGCTGCTAAGTGAGGTTTGAAAGATGGACTTTTCCAGAACTTCGCTCAACAGAATCAGAGGACCTAGAAGAAAACCGAATTGCAGAAAAACAGGGAGAGTCCCTGTTGCTCAGCACCGCGGCACCCATCAAACCGTCTCTCTCACGTCCTGTGAAGTCGCAGAGCACCCTGGACACCAGGAGTGCGTGGCGGGATGCAACAGGTGGAGGGGACCGTCGGTGTCACCACCATCCTCACCCACAGTGACTGATACCCCGTGGTTATCAGTAACAACACAGCAGGATCAGTTGCCCTCTGAGCCAAGTCCAGCATGGCCCAGCATTGTTAAGGCTTAGACCAGCGAGAAGATTAAAAATCCACCAGCAAACAAAAGCAACTATAATCGCTCTACTTGGTCCAAACTGTTTATTTAAAGCAAAACCAGTCTCCCTGGAGTCAGCGGGTGGGCCAGCTGGGCCACACACCTGGCCTGGCTGGTGTGCCCTGTGCTGCCTGGTAGGGAGCGTCCTGTCCCACCGGTAGCATAGCACTGGTGGCCTGTGATAGCCCTTTTGTTTTCATAACTCATTTACTCTTGGTGATTTCATAAAGAACGCATTCCCACTTCCCCTGCCCTGGCCCCAGGCCACACCCACTAATACAAAGACACTAATTGCTCCTCCAGCTCCTGCCAGGTCCTTTGAAAACATCTTTGCCTAATGGATGGAATTAACCTTGTTTAACGTACAAATCAGCAACCTAATTTGCCATGAATCCCAACTCTGGCTCCACGATGTGGCAGGGAGGAAAGGTCTGAGAGAAGGTCAGTGGGGCAGTGTTCCACATGCCCTCTGCCCACCAAGAAGCTGCCTGCAGATGGTGTACGGGTCTCTCCTCCACCTCCAGTGTCCAGGGCTAAGGGTGGCTTATTGGTGATTGTGCCCCCAATGAGCGTGACCACGGAGCCTGGGAGGTACAGGGCGGTGGCTGGCAGACCCCTTGGTCAACTCTCTTCAGTGGGGGCTTCAGGCACCCATCCTTCCATCCATCCACCCATCCATCCACTCATCCTTCTGTCCATTCATCCGACATTCACCCTTCCATCCATCCATCCACCTATCCAGCCTTCCATCCACTCATCCATCCATCCTTCCACCTACCCATCCATCCACCCATCCTTCTATCCATCTGTCCATCCATCCATTCATCCACCCATCCACCCATCCATCCATCCATCCATCCACCCATCCATCTCCATCCACCCATCCATCCATCCACCCATCCTACCACCCACCCATCCATCCATCTATCCATCTCCATCCACCCATACATCATCTACCCATTCTGGTGGTTTTGTTTCTCTGGATATGCATATTCATCCGTATTTGCATCAAGCTGAATGTGAGTTCACACATCAGTTCACACATCTGGCTTATGTTAGCCTCTTTGCCTTGCTAATCTGCAACCTCCTACTCCAGCAGTGGAAGCCCGGCTACCACCATGCACTATCTGATATCTTGATTGCTCAGGATAAGCACACAGGTAAAGCTTCTGGGCTGCTAAGCGTGCCCCTTGAGATACAGCTTTGTAACCCGAGGATGCAGCTCATATCAGAGCCTTCTGCCTTCACTCATTCTCAGTTACTTCGCTCAACAGCCTCATGGTGAGATCATTTCACACATAGTACAGGTAGGTTCTCTTGTCAGCCTGTGTGGCAGCCTGTGTTCACCCAACATTCTGAATGATTGATTCAGGTACCTTTTCTGTTATAGTTTGATAGGTTTGACAAACACACAGTTGTGTGTCCTTCATTTCAGTGTTGGACAGAATAGTTCTACAACTCCACGGAAGTCCTTGTGCTTCATGTAGCCCATCCTTCACAAACCACAGAGCACTGATCTATTCATTATTTCTACAGTATGTCCTTCTATAGTGTAATGTAAACGGAAGCATACAGTATTAATCTCTGCCTTTTCTGTCACCAAGCAATATAGTTTTGATTCCTGCATATGTTTGATTAATTCTGTAGCTAATTCCTTTTTATTGCTGAAGAGCATTTCATCATATTGATACATCATGGTTGGTTTATCCATTCACCTGTTGAAGAACATCTTGGCTGCTTCCAGTTTTTGGCAATTATGAAAAGAGTTTCTATAAATATACGTGTGCAAGTTTTGGCTGAGTTTTATAATCAGTTGCATAAATACCTAGGAATGTGGTTGCTGGACCTTATACCTTGTAATTACTTATAATCCCCTTTCCCTGACATACATTTAAATGGATAAGTATTTCCTAAAATGCAGTGTGGTAGACTGAAATGTGGCCCCCAATATATCATGTCTGAATCTTTCAAACCTATAAATGTGGACAATAAGGAAAGGGAGTTTTGCAAATATGATTAAGGATTCAGAGACAAAGAGATTACCCTGGATTAGCTAGGTGGACCCTAAATGCAATGACAAGCGTCCTTCAGAGAGAGGGAGAGAAGAAGAAAAGATGGCACCGAGAATAGGCCTTAGAGATAGAGGCAGAGATGGAGCCATGGAGTCACCAGCCAAGGCCAGGCTGGAGACACAGAGACTGGAAGAGGCAAGGAATGGTTCCCCCATCCCAACCACCACTGAGTCCATCCCAGTGACACCGGACTTCTGGCTTCTATAGCCAGGAAAGAATAAACTTTTGTGGTGTCAAGCTACCTGGTTCCTAGGGATGTTACAGAAGTCATGGGAAAAGTGTACACCTGGGAAATTACTAGTGAAGTAGAGGGAGTAGAAAAAGCACATTTTGGATAAAGGTAAAGTAGAACCGAAGCCATCACCCTAAGACCCTGGGCGATATTATTCACAGGCCCAGGAAGCACTCGCTGCATCTAAGCCAATTTCCCTACTAAATCTCTTACCTGTCCATTATCTAGCTATTGTCCATCCATCCATCCTTCAATCCATCCATCCTTCCATCCACCCATCCACCCACCCAGCCTTCCATCCATCCATCCATCCATCCATCCATCCTTCTGTCCATCCACCCTTCCATCCATTTATCTTTCCATCCATCCACCCTTCCATCCTTCCACCCATCCTTCCAGCCATCCATCCATTCATCCATCCATCCTTCTATCCATTAACCCACCCAGTCTTCCATCCATCCATCCATCCATCCATCCATTCATCCACCCATCCTTCCATCCATCCACCCATCCATCCATTCATATACCCATCCCTCCATTCATCCACCCCTCCCATGCCAGGGCAGACAGCGCTAGTTGATACCAGCACTCATTCTCAGACAAGAGCTCAGATGCTTTTCAAAGCACATCTCTTGATGACCATCAGAAATGACCTGTGAAATTAAACCCAGAGACCATTCCTGTCATAGCATTTCCAGTCATTGGGTACCTGCGCTATGCCAGGTATTTTTAACCAAAATCTATTTAATTCTCCTCCAGAAACAAGGAAACAGTTTTCTTACTTACTTTGGTTTGCAGTCAAGACAATTACATCGTTTGGAGTTGAAATGGCATTTCTCAAGTCACAAAGCCAGAGAGTAACTGATCTAGATTCAAAGCCAGGTCTTCCTGACTCCATGTCCCGTTCCACTACAGTGTACAATCACTTGGATTTTCCGAGCCTCAGTTTCCTTGTTTGTAAAATGGGGCTGTTGGTCTCCAACTCAGAGTGCATATGTGAAGACTGGCAAAGTCATTAACGAAAGTCAGCAGCCCAGGAGAGTGGCTGGTGCCAAGCCTGCATGGCAAGCATCTGCCAGGCCACCTCAGCACCCTCGCCGTTGCGGCCACCGCTTGCCAGAAATGACACGAGAAGTTAAACTCAGTGATCGCTTCTGAACCAACACTGATGTCCATTCACTGGGTACCTACCCTATGCCAGGCATTTTTAAAATCTATTAAATTCTCCCCACACACCAGGGAGAGAGCCCACGAGAGGCTGAGCCATGGTCCGTCTAGCCTGAAGCCCTGCCTGGCGGTCATGGGACACGGAGCCCGCTCCCCGCCCTGCCTCCCTCCCACAGCTTGGCCTCCTTCCTCTGCAGGAAGCATTTGGAGTAAGGTCATGGTGACCCAGGGCAGCGCTCCCTAGAGTCAACATGAGCCAAGGTAAGGAGTTAGAATTACAAACCACGACTTTCCAACCAGCCTCTGACCAGGTCACAAGGAGGCTGCAACGGCTGGGCATGAACTGCTTAGACCTGTTCTCCAGGGACCTGTGAGGCTCTTCTCCGTCTTGGGGATCTGAATCAGAGGGAAAGGCAAGGGGCCAGACCTGGGGTGGCTCCAAGCCTGTCTGCTCTTGGCTGCCTTGTCTTGGGTGAGCTTTTCCTCTAGAAGGCTCAGGTTCCTCTTCCCTAACTCGGGGATGTGAATCCCTACTGGGCATCAATGGGGTCCCTAGGTCAATGGAGGAGATGCTCCCCACACAGCAGCTCCCTCAAGCCCATCAGAGCCTGCCTGAACCCCTCAGCCAGATCCAGGGCAGGGCCAGTGACCCCTGGGAAGGGCGGCAGCCTCCTGAACAGAGAGTGCCCACCAGGAGGGAGGAAATCAGAGCTCAGGGCCTCCCGAGGGCCTCCCAGTGCTCTGTGGGATGGCAGGTGGGCAGGAGGACTCACGCAGGGCCCAGGAAACCTCGTGTCCAGCAGCTATATGTCCAGTGTGTCTTCCGAGGGTGGTCACGGGTCCCCTTTTCATTTTGGTATCACAAGTTTTGGACCACAGGCTCCTGGTGCCACGGGGAGAAGAGCTTGTGCAGCTCCTCCGCAAACGATGGCTCTCCCTCCAGGCACCCTCGCTTGAGCCTACGCCATTGTGAGGATTTGTGTCAATCAGAAAATCAATCAAATGTTGAGGCAGGTGCGCAATCAAAATGTGCTGGGTGCGGATCGTGGAAGCACCCAGCTCTGGGGACAGCGAGGGACAGGGGCTGCTCGGCCGCTCTTCCCGCTGTCTGGGACAGGCTTCCATTTGCTGTGGACTTGTTCATCTGCGCACAGCGACCTAGTCCCTGAATGAATGCAGCCCTTGGCCGCTGAGCCACAGAGCTGGGCTCCCGGTCCTCTCCCTCCAGGTCCTGGGCGGGTTTAGCCACTGAACAATGGTACAGTGGAAAACGTGACTTCTCAACAGTTCCTTAGTGGCATGTGGCTTCCTTCTCCGACAGACTTTTACCACCATCAAAAGCCAAGTTCTCTACCCTGGTAGAGAACGGTGTTTATTTTAGTATTTATCTCACTGTATCTCATTTCATTTCATTTGTTTTAACAGCTATTTGAGATGCAATGAGTAGACACACTGCAGTATCTAATGCGTGTTGGTTAATACACATGGACACTTGAGGGGATCAAGCTGGTCAACACACCCATCACCTCCCCCAGCTGCTGCCTCTCCCCGTCTCTCGCTCTCTGCCTGTGTGGGTAAGAACACTTAAGATCTGCCTTCCTGGCGCATTTCACGGGCATGGCTCAGCACTTTTCTTGATGCTCAGCATGCGGTACTCTAGATCTCTGGAGTGTCCTCACCTGGGACTGAAACTGCAACCCCCGTTAGACTATGTGCTTGTAGGGGTTTGGCCTTTCGGATTTCACACATATGTGAGATCATGAGGAAAGCGAGTCTTTGTTTTTTGTCTTCTTGTACTTAGCATATAACATCCTCCGGGTTCACACATGTTATCATACATGGCAGGATTCCCATCTTTTTAAAGACTGTATACTATTCCTCAATGCACGTACGTATGTGTGTATGTGTGCATGCATGTGTGTGCACAAATGCATACCACATTTCTTTATCTGTTCCCATCCATGGACCTCTATGTTGTTCCCACACCTTGGCTGCTGTGAATAAAGATGTGATGGTCACATCTGCCATGGACAGCTATGGACCATTGGACTTCTGTGTGAAATAAAAACTGGAAAGACAATTTGGGGTCTGGAGTGGTGGCTCAGTGGTTATGGCACTTGCCTGGCATGCATGAGGATGCAAGTTCAAACCTCAAGGACCATGTACACAGCGAAGTCTCAGAGCAGTGAAAGCCACATGAAAAACTGAATAAAAATTTGATTCTCTTTCTCTCTCTCTCTCTCTCTTTCTCTCTCTCACTGTCCCTTTCCTTTTTTAAAAAAAATACAATTTGGATGCAGGGGTGGCTGGGGAGAGTGCTTGAAGGCAACTCTGACCCCTTAGCTCTCCTCACGAATATGTCCAGTTGAAACAGAGATATTTAGAAGTAACTTCCAAGAACAAGGAGTTTCAATCTAACCAACCTCATCTTTCCCAAGAAAGAGCGCGGCTGCACTTGTGAAGAACGCCCTGAAACAGGCACGGGCTATAAAACTTGTTTTCATGAAGTTAACGGTCATGAAGTTAACGGTCAATAGAAATGAACACCAGAGGCACCCGATATCTGGGGGCAGGGTTGGTCTGCAGGCATCCAGGGTGCATCTGAGGACTTGGAGACGTGACCGAGTGCCACCAGGTTGCCATTAGAGCACCTCGGTGCCTCAGGTCATGTCTGTGACACAGCGTCTCCCAATCTCATCGCCTGGATAGACGCTTGGCAATGGGTTTACTAAACTATACGGCAGCTTTATTGAGGTTTTTGGGAAACTGCATGCTGCTCCCCCTGATGGCCGTGCCAGCTAGCAGTCCCCACGGCAGTCCCTGCAGGACCTCCTGCCTCTCCACACAGTCTTCCCTCTCTTTGAGAACAGCCACCGGGAAGGCCTGCGTTTCTCAGATGATCGGCATGTCAGGCGCCTCTCGTAGCCACGTTAGCCGCCTGTGTGACTTCTTTTGAGAGTGTCTACTGCAGTCCCTGACCACTTTTTGGCTCAGGTACTTTGCTGGCATGCTAGTAGGTGCCCTGAGTCCCCGGAGCTTTGGCTGGTGGTTTCCACACCTCTCCCCCGCTCCATAGGCTGCCTGCTCACCCCGCTGCTGGCTGCCCACATCAAAAATTGCTTTTCTTCTTTTTCTTCTAGTAGTTCTACAGTTTCAGGTTTCTGTGTTGAACTCTTTAGTCCATTTTGAGCTGAATTTTGACTGTGGTATAAGATCAAAGTACAATGTCCTTCTTCTGCAAGTGGACGTCCAGTTGGACCAACGACATTTTCTGAAGAGATTGTCCTTTCCTTATTAGTGATCCTTGGCACTGATGTCGAAGTTCAGCTGATCTCAAATGCACGGACTTATTTCCAAACTCTGCGCTGCATTGCACTGGTCTATATGTCTGTTCTCACGCCGGTGCCACATTGCTTTGGTTACAGTAGATTACAATAGATTATTAAATTAGGAAGAGTGATGCCTCTAGCTCCAGCTTTTTTGTCTTAAAAAAGATTGCTTTGGGTATTCAGGGTCTTTTGTGGTTACACATGAATTCCATGATTGCTTTTTTATTAACACAAAGAATGCCATTGGGATTTTGATAATAAAAATTATAGTGAATATGTAGATCATTTTTGGAATTATCAACATTTAACATATTAATTGTCTTACTCCATGAATGCAGGATGGTCACCCAATTCTGTCTTCTTTAATTTTGTTCATTAGTGTTTTACAATTTTCTGTGTGCTAGTCTTTCACATTTTTGGTTACAGTTTCTAAACATTTTGTTCTTTTTGATGCTATTATAAATGAGATTGTTTTCTTAATTTCTTTTTGCATAATTCAGTTTTGGTGTATAGAAATGCTCCTGATTTTTGCATGTCATCTTAGTATCCTGAAAATGCACTAAATTCATTGGTTAATTCTAACAGTTTCTTTTTTCTTATTTTATTTTTTGGTACAGTCTTTAGAAGTTTGTACATATATGTCTCAGTCATCTATAAACAGATAATTTTACTTTTTATTTTCAGTTTGGATGCATTTTATTTCTTTTTCATGTCTGATTGCTTTGGCTAGGATTTCCAGGACTATGGTGAATATAAGCAGGGAGCATGGTCGCCATTGCCTGGCACCATTATCTTGAAGGAAAAGATTTCAAAATTTTCTCTTAATTGTGATGTTACCTGTGGGATTTTTATATGTGACCCCCTTTTTTTGAGGAAAGTTCCTTCTATTCTTATTTTCCTGAGGGGTTTTAATGGATATTGAATTTTGTGAGTTTTTTCCTGAATCTTTTCGGACACTCTTGTGACTTCGATTTGTTCTATTATTATAGTATGTTACGCTGATTGATTTCATAAGTGCAATCATCTTGAATTTCAAGGTGAATTCCCGTTGGTGGTCCTGTGTGGACTTCTCAGTGTGCTACTGGATGTGGTCTGCTACTGTCTGCCGGGGACTCTGCATCTGACTCCACTGGAGTTACTGTCCTGGAGCTCGCTCCTCCTGTGGTGCTGTTCTCAAGCATTGGTATCGAACCAATGCTTGCCTAATGGAAATGAGTTCAGAAATGCTCTTTTATTTATTTATTTTTGCAACACTTTAAATAAGATTGGTACTAATTGTTCTTTAAATATTTGGTGGAAGTCATCTGCAAAGCCATCTAGCCCTGGGCTTCTCTTTGAGAGGCTTTGATTACTGATTCAATCTCCTTATTTGCTACTTGTCTGTTAAAGCTTTCTATTTCTTCTTGAGTCAGCCTTGGTAGGGTGCATTATTCCTGGAATTTATTCATTTCCTCTAGGTTATCCAATTTGCTGATACATAATAATCCTGGTGACAGTCCTTATTTCTGAGGTATCTGTTGTACTACCTCCTCTCTCCTTTCTGGTTTGATTTTTTTTCTTAGTTTAGTGAGAATTTGTCAACATTACCTTTTCAAGAAACAAAATACAATTTCATTAATTTTTCTGTTCTCTATTTCATTTATTTCCATGATATAATTTATCATATTCTTTCTCCTAACTTTGGTTTTGTTTTGTTCTTCTTTTCCTTAAGTTGTCTATCCGTGGTCTTCTTTCAAGCCTTCCTTCCTCCTTTCCTTTCCTTTTTGACGTAGGCATTTATCTCGCTAATGTTCCTCTTAGTACTTTCTGCTGCATTCCACACATTTTGGTATGTTATGGTTTTGTTTCTCTTTAGGTGTTTTTAAAATTCCATTCGCATTTTCTCTTTAACCCAATAGCTCATGTAAGTGCATTGTTTAGTTTCCATGTATTTGTGAATTTTCTCATTTTCTCACCTTTATTGATTTCTAGCTTCATTCCACTGGGATAAAATAATCTGGTATGATTTCTGCCTTCCTATAACTGTTAGGAGTTATTTTGTGACCTAGCATGTGGTCTGCCCTGGAGAATATTCCATGTGCACTTGAGAACAGGTGTCCTCTGCTGTTGGGTGGAAGTGTTGTATCTGTCAGGTCCTCTCGATCTACTGTGATGTTCAATGCTTCTCTTTAAACTTTGTGTCTGGATGTTCTAGCCTCTGTGGAAAGTGCGACATTGAACCCGCTGTGACCGGATTGCTATGTCTTCCATTACATTGGTGGATGCTTCTTTTACCTGCTTTTGTATGCTGAGGTTGGACCCTGTGTGTTTGCAGCTGCTACAGCTTTGGACAGATTGGCCCCTTGGTCTTCGTCTCCCTCTGTCTCATGTGACAGTTTTCAATCGAGTCTACTTTGTTCTGATGCAGGCATGGCCCCTCTGCTTTCCTTTTGGTCGTCGTTTGCATAGATACCTCCTTCTGTTCCTTCACTTGCAGGCTACACCCGACCTTGAGTCTAAAGGGAGTCTCTCGTAGATAGAGCACTGATGGTTGTCGCAGCGGTTGCACACATTTGGCTCTGTGCCTTTTAATCGGGAGTTTAACCATTTACACTGAAAGTGATTGACAGGTGAAGACCTACTGCTATTTTATTGTCTTCTCTTTTCTCAGTTGTTCTGTTCTCTTTCTGTCCTGCCGTCTTCCTTTGTTATTTGATTTTCCGAGAGGCTTCACTGTGATTGTCTTTTCTCTGCCTTTTGTATTCTGTTGCATGGTTTTCTCTTTGTGGTTGTTAGGTTGATTCCAGGAGGCTGGGGGCAGGGCACCAGGCAGCCTGCGCTGGAAAAGAACAACCAATCAGACGCTGGCAGACAAGCTCCAATGGCGTCTCGCAAACACCAATGATTGATGGATCCACCAGCCAGTCTCTGAAAGGCCACGCCCATCAACTTCCTTCCTCCCCCCCACTATAAAGCCGCTGTCCAGCTGGGGTGGAGTATCATTTTCCTCGGCGCCCCTTTCCGGTGGGTGCTCCACACTTCCTCTGCGGGCCTTCACCATGGCTGCCTAGGTGGATTTGGCCTGGGAGACGCCAATCCCAGTAAAGGGTTTTGCTCAGCTGCTCTTAGGTGTGGCCATCTTTTTGAGCACCACGCCTGGATTCCACCCGTGGTTCTGGTTTTCAGGGTGGTAACAACAGGCTTGGGTTAGGTACCTTGTAGCTCTAACAGTGAATTTTAAAGTCATTATCTTAACTTCAGTGGCACATAGGGGTCCGTACTGCTTCCTCAAGCATGCTTGGTGTTCCTGATGTCAGATTTACTTGTTTTCGCATTGTGACTCTGATAACAGTCTTCGTGGTTGTAGTTGTCCTTGGTATTTTTCTTTCAGTTTATGTTGGGTTTAGAATGAGTCGTGTGCCACCCTTACAGTACTGCATGGGGGCGGCCTCCTCTGGGTATTTAAGGTGAGGGTTAAGCCAGCATACGCTTCCACACTGCTCTTCGGTGTGTTTTCCCTTCAGTTTGAATACTTCCCTCTAGACTTCCTTGCAAGGTGGGTATAGGAGTGATGAACCCTGCCTGAGAAAGAATTTATCTCTTAACTTTAAAAAATTTTTTTATTAAGAAGTTGAGTTGTCGTACAATTATAAATGTGTATAAAGTAACAGTATAACTATGCATTTGGTCCTATACCATAGTTCCCCCCACATTGCCCACACCTGTCTCTTGATTCTATATTATGTCCCTATAAGAGACATAAATGTCTCTCTCTATATGTGATTGTTAATTTTCCAGAATTAAATGATTGCATGAGTATTATTTGGATTCTCAGGGGTGTAAAGAGTGTGCTGCGTTGTTGATTGTCTCCCTGGATTCCTCCTCATCCTCCCTCCCTCTCTTACCCTTTTCTAGGCATAGCATTCTTACTTGGCAATATGTTTTCCCTCTCTCTACTTTGAGTATATTGTTCTACTATCTCCTGGAGGATACAGGGATTCTCTTCAATGTGACGCTTCACTTTGCTCTTGCTGTTTTAAAAATTCTGTGTCTCCGACTTTTGACAATTTCATTATAACGTGTCTCATTGTACACCTTTTTATCTTGGGCTTCTTGAATTTGGATGTCTCTTTTTTCAAACTTCAAGAATTTTCACTCATTGCTCATTTAGATAAGCGTTCTGTTCCTTTCTTTTTCTCTTTTTGTAACTCCCACAGTATATGTATTCACCTGTCAAACGATGTCCTAGAACTCTTGTAAGCTTCTTCACCCTCTTTTTACTTTTTGCTGTAAATGACCTGTCTTTGAGTTTGCTGATTCTGTCTTGATCAAGTCTGCAGCTGAAAACCTCTACTGCATTTTTCATGTCGGTCATTGTAGTCTCTTCCTCAGTCTGAGAATTCTTGCTGGGTGTTTTTTTACTATTCCTGTCTCCTTTTATCTCTCGTGCATGGTTTTCCTGATTCCAGTGGGTTGTGTGTGTTCTCTTGTAGCTCTCTAGACATTCTTCAAATGCTCATTTCGGGTTTTCTTCCAGGGGTGCACAGATGGTCATCTTTTGGAGTAGGCGTCTAGGCATATACTGTGTTTCTTCAGGGCCTCGTTTCTGTCTCTGGGTTCTTCACAGCTCTGCGTTGGCATTCATCCAGCTCACAAGCACTCGGTTCTTCTGGATTTCACGGTTGGGAAAGATCTTCATCTGGAGGTGGACGTGAGGTACAGCAGCAGGGTCACTAGCTCCAGGGGTGTTGTGGTTCCAGGCACAGGGGCAGATGTCTGTGCTGAGGCAGTTGTGGGCTTTGTGTCTGGAGGTCACAGCAGAGCGAGGTCTGGTGGCCCTGTGGCAGCACCGCATTCTGTGGGCACGCAGAGAAACAGGATCTAATGAGGGGGCAGGGGTGCCAGATCTGACTGCTATAGAGCAGAGGTAGCTAGAGCAGGAGCCAGCGCTGGAGGACACTGGGTTGTGGCAGCTGGCCGAGCATGGTGGCTCTGGCTCAGGAGAACTATGCAGGCTCCAGGCAACTCTGGGAGCTGGGGTCCATGGTGTCTTTGGCAAGCAAAGACTTTAGGGGTCCTTGGTGGCAGTGAGGGCTGCTGGGTCCTTAGTGGCCAAGGCCACAGGGGTCCTCCTGCTCTCCATTCCCACAAGACAGACTTGTGATGAAGAGGTTCATCTTGGTACTAAGAGGGTCTGGTCTGGAGGACAGAGGGATGCCAGTGATACAAACCCGCCCCTCTCACACTTTCCTTCAGTGGTCCCCAGGGTTCCTCTTACTCTTCACTGTGCTGCAGTGGCTTCTTACTTGGACTCTAGAGCTCTCCCAGAGCTACCTCCACCCGTGGCAGTTACCAAATCAGTCTTCAAAGAGTGTGAGGCTGAGGCCTGCCTGCTGTCTCGCTGTTCCTCCTCCTCACACTGCGGCACCACCTAGGTTATTTATGTTATTAAAGGAGGAAGAATCAGGGGTTGGAGGGGTGGCTCAGTGGTTATGTCACTTGCCCAGCATGAGCGGGTACGTGAGTCCAAACCCAAGCACCACGTACACAACAAAGTCTTGGAGCAACGAGTCACATAAAAAATTAAATAAAAATAGTTTCTCTCTTTCCCTGTCTCTCTCTCACTGTCCTTCTCTCTTAAAAAAAAATAATAAAAAGGAGGAGGAATCAATGGTTCTGAAAGGAGAAAGGGTGCTCTGGGCCCGGCTTCCTAGACTCTGCAGGACAGACTCTTCCGGTAACACCCTCTGATATGTTCATTTCCATGCCCGGCCGTCGTGGCCACGTGCGAGAAGGGAGTCAGGAGAGGATTCCCCACCCTCTGTCATCAACTGTGTACCCTGGCACTGCAGCCGTAAGAGGGCTGGGGCAGTGGAGCTGGGGTCCCATCTCCCAGTGCAGGAGTCTGAGCTTGCTCAGAGCCTGCTAGGCCCCTGCCACTCTGGCTTTCCTAGGTCTCTTTCCTGGTTGGCTCAGCACCAAGACTCACGCTGCAGGCACCCATGCGTCCTGCTCTGGGCCAGGGCTGGGGTGTGCAAGTGATTCTCAGCCCTTCAGGGTGCTCGCCTCTTAGTGCAGGAGACCGGAGCTCGCTCCTGTCACAAGATGAGGAAGAGCGTGACAGATTGGAAGGCACAGACTATTTGGGGTGGGGTGAAAGTGACCAGGTCCGCAGCCACACGGTGCCATCTCAGGCAGCTTTTTCTAAACGGATACACTGGGCCAAATCCAGTAGAGGGTGGTTCACTCCATATTGCCAGTTTGTTTTCAAAAATAAACTATGACTCTTCCAAGTGCCGCCCCTGTGGAAGGTGTCAAGAATGGATCTATGAGGGAGACAAAATTCCGCCCTCAAGGAGCTCCCTGAAGTAGGGAGACAGACAAGAAGACATAATCGTAATATTAGCTCATGAGTGCGATGATCTGGATGTGCAAAGGGTATTTAGTGAGAGTATTTCCTGAGTGGAAAGACACTGTGGTTACCGAATGCACCTTGCATCTGTCAGGCACAGAAAGCAGCAGGGTCCAGTTGGCCAGGTCATTTGAGCCTGCAGTGCACTGCTCAGCCACTATGGACCAAGGGCCGGGCTATCTCTTTTCTGTAAGCTCATTTCATTCCTACAGAAACCACATAGGGTGAGAAAAGCAAATGTAAAGTGGGTCCCCGCCACCGTCAGGAGTGGAAATGACAGCCACGCAAGCACTACTCCCCAGCAACTAGAGTGGCCCAAATTCAGGACACTGATCGGTCAGCATTTCCACTGCTGTGACCTACAGACCTTGCAAGGACTGTTGTAGAGGAGGAAAATTACTTGGCACTCGTGGTTTCTGAGGTCCGTAGAAGGCCAACTCCATTGCTCTGTGCTGAGAGGGGCAGAACTTGGTGGAAGGGAGTGGCCAAGGAAAGCAGCCGGGCACATGGCAGCAGGAAGCCGAGAGAGCTCTGCTCACCAAGAACGCACCCCAAAGGCACAGCCGCAGTGACCACCTCCGCCAGCCACACCCCACCTGCCGTAGCACCCCCAGTTAATCCTCCTCAGGGATCAGTGCACTCTCGGGTTAAGACTTCATACCCAATCGTTTCACCGCTGAACTTTCTTGCGTTTTCTCACACATGAGCATTTAGGGGACACTTCTCAGCTAAACTGTGGCAACCAACACCACCACATGCTGGTGAGGATACGGAGCCACGGGGACTCACATTCATTTCTGGTGGGAGTGCAAGGGAACTCATCAGCTTCTTACGGATCTGAACACCCTCTTCCTGTCTGCTCACCAGTCACTCCCCTTGGCATTTACCCAGATGAGTTGACAATTTACCTCCACACAGAAACCTGCGTGGACATTTAAAGCAGCTCTGTTTACAACTGGAAAAACTTAGAGGTAACCAAGATGACTGTCCGTCGGTGAGGGTGACATCCAGACCAGACAATGGAATATCCTTCAGCCCTAAAAAGAAATGAGGAGCCCTAAATGCAGGCTTGCCAGCGAAAGCAGCCAATCAGGAAAGGCGGCAGGCTCCAGGATTATTACTCTGTGATATTTTGGAAATGACAAAACTGTAGAGACGCTAAAAGCTGTCTGGCTTGGAGGGAGGAAGGAGGGGTGAAAGAGTGCAGCGCATCTCAGGGTAGGGGAGCTGCTCTGCAAGACTCCACCGTGGTGGCCCTGCATTTGCCGCCCATCCACCAAGACCAGCAGGATCGGAAACACCAGGGGGGAACCCTGACGCCTACTCTGGACTGGGGTGGAAGTAGGGTGAGCCTCAGGGTGAGGTGCTGGTGGGCGCTGTGCACGTGCCGGGACAGAACAGACATGGGGATCTGAGCTTTCGGCTCCGCTTTGTTGTGAACCTTAATTCAGAAAGCGGGACTGTACCAGTTATTCATGTTTATGAAGCTCACGGTGAGCTGGGCACTGGTTAAGGTTCTGGACTCACTTTAACTCTCAGGAGAAGCTGGTGATCAGCAGGGCCTGTGGTGACCCTCTCCTTACATCCATGGGGCTAAGGAGGGAACTGGCCTGAGAGCCTAGAAGAGGAGCCAAACCCAAGCTGCCACCTTGGGTTGCTGGGACTCTGGATCCCGCCCACCTCGCCCCGCCCACTTGATCCGCCCACTTCTCCCCACCTGACCCTCCCACCTGACCCCACCCACCTGACCCCACCTACTTCATCCTTCACTTCGCCCCTCCCACTTCACTGCCCACTTGACCCCGCCGTCAGCTCTCATCTCATTTTGGGTACAACCCGTGACTGGCCGTGTACAGTGGCTGGACTTCGTCTCCAATGCCCTCGTTTGCAGGCATCTGGGTCCCTCCCTCTGGTGGCCCTGTGTAGTACATTGCAGGGTCCTTTTCAGTGTCCTGAGAGGTGACATCCCAGAAGCACCTGTTCTGTCCCCAGGGTCGCAGCCCCGCGGAGCACGTCGGATGTGAACTCTGCGGTTCTAACCAGTCAGCACCCTGGTCTGCCCCACGCTGGATCATCTGGAAGTGTGGCAAAGTCCCTTTTGTGAAATGGCTCAGTGCCAAACAATACCAGGAAATTAAAATTAAAAATTATGAAGTATGAATCAGTGCCTGGAACAGGTCCAAGCCAACGAACCATCAATTCTAAATGAAGCTGAACATTTGCCCCACAGGCCTGGTGCCAGGCTGTCAGCCTCGTCCTGGGGTGGGAGCCAGAGCGCAAGCCACATGAGATCCTTGCCTCTCACCCCGGTGCCAGGCCTTTGGCCCCAGCCAGCTGGATCAAGGCTCAGCTGCCCTGCACTGTGGCTCGAGTGCTTCGCCCAGAACGCTGACACTGGGTCTGTGGCTGCAGTTGCAAGACCGTGGCAGCTGGCGGTGTCCGTGCAGATGGTGGAACACATCATGTAAGCACCAGGAAGCCCAGCAAGCTCTGATACGCCTTGCTCAGCTGTCTATTGTTACTGAGTGTTCTCTCCTCTCAGCCCCACGTCACATAAAGCTGTCATCTCTTCCCGTTGCCATGTCATGGAGTTTGCTTCCTAGAGTCAATGTACCCCACTTGCCTAAGTTCACATCGACTCCACTGCCTCCTTGCTGTGTGACTCGGGAAAAAATACTCAACCTCTCTGGGCTTCCACTAATGGGGAAAGTGATGACTCCCTTTTGTCCTGATGAGCACTGATTGTCACCCTTACTGTCACACTGGGAAGACACAGATGAAATGCCTACCTGATATTTTCCCTTGGGAGGGGAGCAAGATGCCCAGGCTTGGAGCAGTGTAGGAGCCAAGGAGCAGCTGAATACGGGGCTGAGAGGGGGCAAAGCAGGTGCTGGTGTGGCTGTCCCCGGGTTCCCTGCAGCTCTAACATATGGAGACGAAATGCAGCTCGGTTCTGGACTTGCATTTCCTCGAGGCACGGGCCCTGCCCCTCTTCCCTGGGTCTCCCCAGGCTTTGGCGGGAGGTCAGCGTGAGCTGGACACTGGAGTGAATGAGTGTGTGTGAATGAGCAAGGCTGGCCTTCAGTGGGCGGGCGCCACGTCCCTCGGGGACACAAGGGTGTAAGGACAGTCAGTACCGTGCGGTTCTCTGGGAGGAAAGTCGGCGGTGAGTGAGCGTCCCTGTAAGTGTGGACTTCCTGCTGGAGAGCGTTTCCCCGGCTCTGCCCAGGGCTGGAGCAAGACTTCCTTAGTAACATGAAAGCAGCTTCCCTTCCACAAGCACCTAGCAGGCCCAGGGGCCTGCACTGTGGGCCCTGAGACGCAAGACGACCAACTCGGCCGCTGGCCAGAAGCCCCCAGGGAGAGGACGCGATTGACTGCCGGGTCGAAGGCTGTGTGTCTTCAGTCCCGTGACCTGGCCCTGTCACAGGGCTGGGGACGATGAGCACCATGTCATGAAAATCATATTACCATCTTAGACACTCAGATTCGAGTACCAGAGAAGAGGGAGAGAAAACAGACGGCAAAAGGCTGCAGAAGAGCAAGCGCTGGCCCCGTCGAGGCTCGGGAAGTGTCAGGGCAGATCGTTGGCCTGGACTTCAAAACGGTGACTTAGAAGTCTGTGCAGACTGGATGGGTGCTGGGTGGGAGAGGGCAAGCTGTGTACGCGGGCTTGGTGGAACTGGCGGGAAGTCCAAGGATAGGCCAGGGAGGACAGGGACAGGGTATTTGGGAGCAACAGGGGCCAGTGGGATCCCAGACATTTCTAGAAAGAACCAGAAATTTCTGGGTTAAATCCCATCTCAGCTACTCACTGGCAAAGCTGGACTAGACATTTCTGTTTTTCTGTGCAAAATGGGAGTAGAAATAGCTTCATCCCATTTTGGTAAGGATTACAAACACACCAGTGCCTGCTTATGCCCAGGACGGGCCTGGCTCCTAGGAAGTTAGAGGAGGTTCCTAGGAGGTTAGAGGAGGCTCCTAGGGGGTTAGAGGAGGCTCCTAGGGGGTTAGAGGAGGCTCCTAGGAGGTTGTGTCACTCTGTTTAGCATTTTTGCTCCAACACCTCTGGGAATCCAAAATGCCAGCTCAGGGGGCCCAGCGGCCACAGGTGCGGGTGCCCATCCTGGAGGGGAGTGCGGAGAGGAAATTCATAGCTGAGCTGAGCGTCCAACAGCGTCCTGGACAGGGTGGTGGGTGAGGGGCAGCAGGTGTCCTTCATGTTGTGGATTCCACGTTCCCCAGCGCAAGGTGGAAGAAGGCTCAGTCCAGGAGCTGAGAGGAAGCCCCTGGAATCCGTCCTCCTCTGTCTCCTCATCCTACACTTCTGCAGCTTTTCATAATCCCCACCCTTTCCCCCGGGGATCCAGGCCCCTTTCCACCCCACTCACCCTGCCAAAACCATCAGATATCGCCGTCATGTGAACCAGGCAGGCCGCCAGCGCTTGCACAATTTGTGGCGCCTACTTAAAGTGTCTGAGAGACTCACGGCTCAGTCAGGACCTGGGGGCAGAGAGTAATTATCGCGCTCTCTCTCTCTCTCTCTCTTCTTTTTCTTTTTTCTTGTAAAGGTACAGTGAGAATTGGTGTTTTCCTGGGAGTTCCGGCCTCCTCACCCTTAAAGAGGCAGAGGAAGCAAAAGGCTTTCTTTCATTCATCCATCTATCCATTCATTCACCCATCCTTCCATCCATCCATCCATCCATCCATCTATATGTACATACATACATACATTTATTCATTAATTCATACATACATTCATCCATCCATCCATCTATACATACATACATGCATACATTTATTCATTAATTCATACATACATTCATCCATCCATCCATCCATCCACCCACCCACCCATCCATATATCCATTGATTCATTCATCCATCCATTGGATATCCATCAACTCTTTCATTCATCTATCATCCACCCTTCCATCCATACATCCATCTATTCATTCC
Organism: Aplodontia rufa; assembly: GCA_004027875.1. Classification (NCBI taxonomy): domain Eukaryota; kingdom Metazoa; phylum Chordata; class Mammalia; order Rodentia; family Aplodontiidae; genus Aplodontia; species Aplodontia rufa. The sequence continues at coordinate 22,525 of PVKS010029063.1, forward strand.
TTAATACATACATTCATTCATCCATCCATTCATTCCTCATCTATCCATTAATTCATCCATCTATCCATCTATCCATTCATCCATCCATTTTCATTCATCCACCCATCCACATATCCATTGATTCATTCATCCGTCCATCCATCCACCCTTCCATCCATCCATATATCCATCAATTCATCCATCCATCCATCCATCCATCCATCCATATATTCATCCATGCACCCATCCATCCATCCATCCATCCATCCATCCATCAATCAATCCATCTATCCACCCATCTGTCCGCTGGACCACAAAGGAGTCCTTTGTGGAAGTGGGAAGGGAGAGACCTCTTCAGAGAGGGTTTGCAGAAGGATTCTGCCCGTGGGTGTGCAGTCTGCTGGTTATGCCACAGAAGGCTCTAAACAGCAGTGTGTCAGCCGGGTTACACGCTGAGGCTTTTCCCAGACACACTTGCGCTGCCCCACACAGTTCACCTGGAGGTGAACGGGATGCTACTCGCCCTGCAGATATTACATTCTCATTACCTCTAAGAATACGATTTCCCAGATTCTCCCAACATTACGTGTGTGGTGGAGAAGGTGAGCGGAGCTGGAAAAGAAGTGCTTGGGAGCTCTCGGGTTTGCAGGGCTGGTCGAGGGTGGGAAAGAGCTGCCCACCGGTCAGAGTGCGGGTCAGAGCACGGATCTTTTCTTTGCTTTACGATGGTAGAAAGCTACGCAACAGGGATGTTTTTCCAAGGTCACTCCCTGTCGCCGGGTTGGGAGTGAAAATAATTTGATAACTAGGTCGGGACAATGGCGTACACCGGGCTGTGCTGGAGGAACAGGACAGAGTGCGGGGCAGCTGGAGTCAGGACGGGGTCTGCAGGCAGCTCGTGCTCCCAGCTGCCTCTCAACCTCGGGGAGCCATCAGCAACTCCACTTGGATCTCACTTGTCCCTCAGCCCTCTGCAGTAAATCAGAGAGCCAGTACAGAGTGTCGTGCCCAGGTAGCCAGTGGGGACCAGCGGCAGCATAAGGAAGCGTCCACCGAGAACTTTGAGTATTTAGCAAGAGCCCCCTCCCAGCTGCACAGCTCCTCCTACTAAATCAATGACTACAATTTTGAGAAAACGCAGCTGGTGTGGTGGGCACCTGTAACGCCAGGGCCCCGGAGGCCGAGGCAGGAGGATGGCAAGTCCCAGTCTGGTCTGGGCAAACCAGTGAGACTCTGTCTCAAAATAAAAATAATGTCAAAAAGGGCTGGGGATGGGGCTCAGTGGTAGAGCACCCCCAGGGTTCAAGTTCCAGTATCACAAAAATATATAACATATACAATGTATCACACCTAACCTAGATATTACAGCAATGTAGTGGGCTATATAACATGCTATAACATGATCATAGTATGCCATGTGTGCATGCGTGTGTGCGTGTGTGTGCGTGTGCATGCATGTGCACATGCATGTGTGTACATGTGCGTGCGTGCATGTCCATGTGCATGTGTGTGCGTGCGTGTGTGCGTGCGTGTAAAATGCTTCAGCAGGCAATTATTGACCATCCGTACTGAGCTCTGAGAAGGTGAAGGGAAGGTGAATAAGGCACTGGACCTGTCCTCCAGGGGCTTTAGCCTGGAGCAGGAAAGGGATGAGGACACAGATACGGAGTAGCAAATGTGTGGAGGGAGTGAGGGCCGCAGGCTCCGCAATGCTCTGAACGGGACTGGGGCGGGACTGGGGCATGTTCATTCCGCCTGCACAGGGAGGGCTCCCTGGAGGAGGAGGCCTTGCAGCTGGAGAGAATGGCCAGAGGGGTTCCTTGTCAGGGGAGGGGCTTGGGAGCAGCCGGTTCTCAGGCCAGCAGAGGCTCCTCTGTTTCCAGGACCCAGAACAGGAATCCAGTTGAGGGCAGCTTACCATGTGTGTCGAGCCATGAATCCAGTTAACAGAGTGCCTGGGAAAATATTTCTCTTCAAAACACACAAAAGGTGAATATATTTTATCAAAAATGTAAAGTACATAGAAAAAATTAAACAAGAGTTTTTTCCATGTATTTTTTCAGAAAGAATTTTCTTCTGAAACATTCAAAAGTACCTATTATTAAAGGCAAAATATAATGTAAAAATGTAAGTAGAAATTATTTTTAAAAAACAGAATTAAAAGTACAAATTACTTTATCATAAGTTTACATTATATATACATATGTATATTAAAGAGGGACAGTGAGAGAGAGAAGGAATCAATTTTATTTAGCTTTTCACGTGGCTTTCACTCCTCCAATACTTGGTTGTGTACGTGGTGCTGGGGTTTGATCCTGAGTCCTTGCGCATGCCAGGCAAGTGCCGTAACCGCTGGGCCACCGCTCTAGCACTTATCTGTGTTTTTTTTAAGCCATGGCAATACCTACATCAAGATTCACCCACGTTGTAGTGCGTGTCAGAATTTCTTTCCATTAAAAACAGAATTCTGTGTTTTCTCTCATATGAGGAAGCTAGAGTAAATCCTAATATAGGATGAAAGTTAGCTAAGTTTAATGAATAAACCCACCAAAGTTGAAATTTCACACAAGCGGGGGGAACCATAGCTATGAAGGTCGGGGGAGAAGAGAGGGAGCAGAGGGAGGAAGTGGGGGTGTTATCATTGCGGCTGGGATCTCTGGACTCCCGCGTGAAGCCCGACTATACGCAGGCAGCAGAGAAACCCAGAGGATTCAAAATCTAACACACATGAATATGCTCACTTCTATCTATAGCATGCGGGTTTACAGAGGAGCCATGAGAGTGGGCAACAGATGAAGGGGGAGACCCTGGACTAGGATCGGCCTTGTCTATGCATGAATTTGTAATAATTCCTGCCAATGTGTAAGACTATGTAGAACAAATTAAAAACAAAACAGAATTCTGGGGCTGGCAGTGTTGCTCAGTGACAAAGCACATACTAGCATGTTTGAGGGCCTGGGTTTAATTCCCAGCACCAAAAATTAACCAATAAAATAAAAAACTTCCACAGACAAGCTCATAAAAATAAACAAAAAACCATCCCAAACAAACAAAGAAAACCTAACTTTTCAGCAGTTAAACGTTTTCACACTTCAGCATTCATTCGTTTCTGTTTAGAACCAAAGCGCTTCTCCGTCCATCCCGCCGGGAACACAGTAGGATGGGTAGCGCATGTCACGTCGAGATCGACGCGTGTACAAATTGGGATGCAAATCCATCGCCTGATAT
>PVKS010029064.1:0-25729 GCA_004027875.1 Aplodontia rufa
GAAGGAAGGAAACAGATGCTCTGCAAGGGCTTCTTGCTCGCCGCCCCTGCCCTCCCTGACTCTCCCCCCACCCCCTGCTCTCCTTCATCCCCCTCCCCTCTCACAAGAGCCCAGATGGTCCAGGGCTTCAGCTCCTGCCCTCTCCATTCTGAGAAGCAGCTCTCTTGCTTTTTATCTGATGCCTCCCACTGAAGCCTTTGTCACAGCCTCTGCTTGTGGGGCAGTAGTGGGAGAAGCGGGTGGACAGGACAGGAGGAAGAGCCACGGGGGTGGGGGACCCGAGTGGAGAAGGGAGGAGGGGCCGGAGCAGGTGAAGAGCTGCCTGTCCCTCCAGGGCACTTTTCACAATATTGACTTCCTGGGTCTTTAAGAGACAGGACACTGAGGCTCAGCAAGCTGCCCTGCACAGCGTCCAAGTGCGCCCTGGTCCTCCCAGGCAGGTGCGAGTGCTGACAGTGAGGCTGCAAGGGGCAGCAGCTTCCATGGCATCTGCTGTGTGGTCCTGGACAAGTCCCTGCCCCTCTCTGGGCCAAGAGTTTGCTGGTTTGGGGTCCCCAGTGCTAAAAAGCCTGTGGTCAGCCCTCGTGGCTGGGCACCATGTTCTGGATGACCACTTACTTCTGACCAAGTAGCATCCATAATTTAAGCTCGTTTCCTTTGGTCTCCTGGCAAGATATGAGAAATAATTTCATGCCCTCTTTCCTTCCCTCCCAAGATCACCCTGACAAATGGTCTCTTTATTGCCTGTCACTCACTGTCATCTCACATCTAGCGTACCATTTTTCATGGCTGCCTGCTTCACTCTTGGCCCTGATGGGAGCTGACTCTTCACAGAACCACCATCACATTCCAGAGATGTTTTTTCCTTCCTTCAGCAAATGGCCCCTGCTTAGCCCCCAGGGACACTTTCCTATGAAAGATATGAAGCAGTACTGTTATTCTTACTAAAGTGTGAAGGGCTACTTTCTTTTTCTTTCTTTCTTTTTTTCCTTTCTTTTTTTTTGGCACTGAGGAATTTATCCATGGATGCTTAACCATGGAATCACATGCCAGCCCCTTTTATTTTTTATTTTGAGACCGGTTCTCATTAAGTTGCTCAGGGCATAGCAACTTAGCTGAGGCTGGCTTTGAACTTGCGACCCTCCTGTTTCAGCCTCCCAAGTCTCTAGGATTACAAGCATGGACCACCTCACCCAGCCAGGAGCTACTTTCTTAATTCTTTTAAGGGAAGACATGAACCTAGCAACAAAACTCATCCACGCCCATGATCTCCTCAATACACTTCCCAAATCTTGAACAACCCATAGTGGGCTAAATGCTTTTACAGGCTGGGTGACCTCAGGCAAGTTGTCTCATCTCTCTGAGCCTTAAGTTTCTGGTGAGTTTTAAAGAGATGATCATGTCCAGGATTTACTGTGAGGTTTAAATCCCATCACACCGAAAGGGACAAACATAGTAGGCATTGTCAATATTGTGAGGAAGGACTGATCAAGGTCAGGTGGTATAGGCAGAAATGGGGCCTTCAGAGTCCTAATCTGATCCAAGAGGTGGTTTTATAAGAGGACAAGTCACCAGGGACACACATGCACAGAGATGAGACCGTGCAGGGACTCAGTGAGAAAGGGGCTATTTAGGAGCCAAGAACAGAGGCCTCCAGGGAAACCAACCCTTTTAGCCCCTCCAGCTTAGATTTGCAGGCTCCAGAACTAGGAGAAAGTATCTGTGGTTCAAGGTCCCCAGGATGTGGTATCTGCCAAGAGCAGTCTCGCACATCTGGCATGTTCAAGGAAGGACCCACGTAGGAGCAGGAGGTCGGAGATGCCACCAGCAGCTCAGATGATGGTGAGCTTTCGAGGCCAAGGAAAAAGAGGTCTGCTTTTCTCTTGGGACAGGAGCGGGAGTGTGGGAGGGTTCTGAGCAGGGAGGTGACAAGATCCGCCTTATATTTTTAACAGGAGAAATCTAGAGGCCAGAACACGTAGGGGCAGAGGTAGAAGCAGAGAAGCCACAACAGGGAGAGAACGAGGTGCTTGGACTGGTGCAGCGGCAGTGGAGACGGTGACAGCAACTGGATTGTGGCACTTTTTTTTTGAGGAGGAGTGGCCCAGTGCTCTGTCACTCAGCCCCCAGCCCTGGTACATTTTTAAAGTGGGTTTTGGTTGGTGTGCGTGTGAGTCTGTTAGGCGGAGGCCGGATCTCCAGGTCTAAGTCCCAGGGGGAGATCTAAGCAGAGGCCAGTACCAAGGAGGGCCTGCCCCCCCCTGCCCTCTCTTCACCACCTGTCCCAGCCCTGCAGTTTCATGTGGCCCCACCACAGCTCCTATCACAGGAGACTTGCTGTCTGCTACACACTTGTCTGTCTGCCCCATCATATTAGGTGAGAAAAAAGGACTCTACAGTGCCTCTTTTACCATTGGTTTCCCAGGGTGCCCCTACCCCCAGGTCCCAGGCAAAAACCAGCGGAGTTAAAAATTCCTGAAGTGCAAGTGTTTCCAAACAACCCCGCCCCTTCCGGAGCCCGCAAGTTATCTCTTCCTGCAGGCTCTTCAGATCCCCACCCTTTCCCATCCCTCTCAAACTGATTAGGGACATTTGTGGGTAGAGGAAGATGGGCCCAGGGATCCAGGAAGAGAAGCCAGATGGCTTAGGAGAGAGGTTCAGATAACATATATAAAGAAGAATCATCAGAGAGCAAAGAGGGGAGAGGCAGAGAGAAACAAAGAGAGAGAGAGAGAGAACTATTCCTCTCCTCGGGCTGTAAGAAAAATGGGACTTTGTTTTTGTTGTTGTTTGCTGTCCTGGGGATTGAACCCAGGGACACTTAACCACTGAACCACACCCCCAGCCCTCTTTGTTTCTTATTTTGAGACAGGATCTCATTAAGTTTCTTACGGCCTCACTAAATTGCTGAGGCTGGCCTCTAACTTGCAACCTCCTGCCTTAGCCTCCTGAGTTGCTGGGATTAAAGACATGCACCACCACACCTGGCAGGACTTTCTTTGTTTTATGTGCTTTCTTCAGAAGGTAAACAGATCTCTCTGCATAATTGACAAGATTTGATTTTTTTTTTAATGAGCTAACCAATGCTGTCAACCAACTGGACCTGACATTTGCAGAACCCTACCCCCACTCACTATAGAAGTAAATAATTTTCAAGTTCAGCTCCTAGTCCATCCAAGACAGAGTATACACTTGGCCGTTAAATAATTCTTCACTCATCTCAGAAGAGTGAGATCTTACAAAATATGTTCCCTGGCCACAGTGGATTTTTAAAAGATAATTAAAAAATAGGGTTGCAGTTTAGCGCAATGGTAGAGTACCCAGCTAGCATACATAAGGCCCTGGGTTCAACCCCCAGCACTTAAAAGAAAAGTAAATCAAAATAAAGTATCTAGGTCTGGAGCAGTTACAGCGCTTGCCTGGCATGGGCAAGTACACGAGTTCAAACCCCAGCACCACGCACACAATGCAGTGTCTGAAAAACTAAATAAAAATTGATTCTCTCTCTCTCTCTCTCTCTCTCTCCCCCTCTTTCTTAAAATAAAATAAAGTATCTAGAAAATCCCAAAGTATTTGGAATTTAGATAACACACCTGGAGCAGGCACAGTGAAACATGCCTGTAATCCCAGCTACCGGGGAGGCTAAAGAAGGAGGATCATAAGGCAAGGCCAGCCTTGGCAAGTTAGCAAGACCCTGTCTCAAAATAGAAAGGGCTGAGGATGTAGCTCAGTGGTAGAGTGCCCCTAGGTTCAACCACCAGCACCAAAAAAAGAAAGAAAGAAAGAAATGCGCCTTTAAATAACCCATGAGTCAAAAGAAAAATATGTCATAAGAGAAACCAGAAAGTGCCAAACTGAATGATGGTGAAAACATCAAATTAGAATTTGGGGGAAGCAGCCAATTCTGTACTTGGGGGGAGATTTATAGCTCTAAAATGACTACACTGAAAAAGAGAGAGGCCTAACATTAAAGACCCACGAGTCTTACCCTAAAAAGCTGGAAAACTTAAAGACAAAGTAAACCTGAAACAAATAGAGGCAAGAAAGTGCTAACACAAAAAAAAAAATTAAAAATCTGTGAAATCAAAACCACAGGACAGGGACTGGAGCAGCCCAGAGGCGCAGCGGTTGAGGCGCTTCCCTGGCACACACGAGGACCCAGGTTCAAACCCCAGCACCACGTACACAACTAGGATTCAGAGACGCAAAGGCTAGATGAAAAAATAAATAAAAAGTTGATTCTCTCCCTCTCTCTTTCTCTCTCCTTCTCTCTTAAAAAAAAAGGCACAAACCAATGACAGAGAAAATTGATAAAGCTAAAAATTGGTTCTTTGAGAAGATTAGTAAAATTGGAAAGCACGGGTAGTACTAGACCTTTTTGTTTTTATTACTTTGAGTTTCTTGTGCTGACTGTGCAGGGCTGGCTGACACTGGCGTGGGTGCACAGGGTTCCAGGGGAGGCAGGGGAGGCAGGGGAGGCAGAGGAGGCTGAGGAGGCTAAACCAGAGCTACTTCGCACACACGCACGCATGCGCTCTCCAGTGCCAGGCGCCTGCTCACTGCTGGATCCTGCGAACGCTCTGCACCTGGAAGGTCGGGGCGTGGGAGCCCCACTCGCGGAAATGCTTGTAGTCACCCGAGTGGTGGTCACTTTCCAGCACGTACTGAAAACCTCGGTATCCGGGAAACTGGGAGCAAACCCAGCTAGAAAAGGAAAGAGACAGTTACCCCACACCACCTAGGCCTCTGCACCAGCGCCCTGATCAAGACAGGATTGGAGAGAGCCATGCTACAAGCTCCTGGGGTAGGGACGTGCGGGGCTCACTGTCCCCTGTGCCCAGCCTGATGCCTGGCACACAGGAGGAGCCCAGAAACGTTCTGCAGACGGATGAACGAAGGAATGAATGAACGAACGGGGAGCTCGTTCTTTCCTCTCCTCTCTTACCCTGACCCCTGTGCTGCTCAGGACAGGAATTGGTGTCTAGGTCCTGAGCTCCCCTGTCCCTGTCTGCAAAAGAGGGAGCAGACTCAAGAATCGCACGGGCTCCATCTTAGTCTGAAATAATGCGATTCTTTGGTTGTTTCTCAAAAATCTAAAGGAAAAAAAATCAACAACCAAAAAGCTCTCCTCCCACCTTCGCCCCAGCCTCCAAAGGGCACCTAGAAGGTGAACTTGGCGTCTGTCCCACAAGTCATCCTCAGCTGCCACCTCCTGGCAGCATCAGTCAGCTCTGAGCCTGACTCCCTCACTGGCTGTGGGACTTCGAGCCCGTTGCTGCCCCGAGCCGGATTCTTGGCGTCTGGACATCCATCCCCACTCTCCCGTCCTAGGCTCCGTCACCCCTCCCTGCCGCAGGCAGCCGGGGAGAATGGAGTGACGTCATGATGAGCACGTGGCCCCATCTAGCCAATCAGAGCCTCCCGTTCCTGTGGGCACAGTGATTGGCTCAGAATGGACCACATGACCCAAGATGGACCAATGAACGTCTTTCCTGGACTCCGTGGACTCGCTGGGAAAGGCACTCTCGTTCCCTGCGGGTGGCAAGGCAGAAACGAAGCTGCCATCTTTGCCTTCGCGGGGGCAGAGCTGGTCCAGGAAGCAGCCGCACCGAGGCGGGCAGAGCCAGAAATGGGGGAGGCAGATGTGTCCTCCAGCCGTGCCGGGAGCTAACGGGAGCCACCAAACATTCTCTGGGTTGAAGGAGGCTGGGTCTGGGCTTCATCGCCTGCCACCCCAAGTCCTGTCCGCCACCTCCTGTGCCTCCGCAGTCTCCTCGGCAGGGTGGCCTCAGCCCCCAGCGCAGCTGTCACAGCGATCTCTCGCCCCTCCCAGCATCTGTCCCTGCGCAGCTGGGTGGAGGGAACCTTAGACACTCACGCCCCAGAGTGGACATGGAAGGAGCCCACTTCGTTGCCGTCCCAGCCCATGGCCTGGAGGGAGGGATAGTCGTCGCTCAGCTCCCCCTTCCTGCCCAGGAAGTTCTCTTGCTCGAAGATGCTCAGCCTGGAGTCGCGGTGGTTCTACAGGCACAGAGAACCAGGGTCACACCTCCGGGTGGCCAGCTGGAAAGGAAACCCAGGAGCCTCTGCCGGACCCCAACACCCTGCCCTTGTCTCCTAACTCGGCCTTCTGAGCAAGCCTCTTGGAAGGGCACCAAGGCAGCGGGTACTAGAAGCCTTATAAGATAGTTTTCATTTGCTCTTCTAGAAAACAAGCATGGAACGAATAAGCTACAAGAAGGTTCATCATAAAAAAGGAAAAAAAGAATCAACCTGAATACCCATCATTAGGGGATTTGGATTTCAGTCCTGCCTCTACCACTTCCTAGCCGACTGAGCTTTAGACTCGTCACACATGGCATTTCTGAGCCCCCACGTCCATCAGGGTTAGATAAAATCAGGTGTGTGAACTTGGAATGAGGGATTGCACCCATTACAGTCCGCCATAGGCTTCTAGATGTGAATAGTGCCTCAGCCATTTGTGGAGCAAAGGAACCAGGGGACTTAGCCACAACATGGAATATTAGGGAGTCATGAAAAATCACATCATAAATGAGAATCAACTCCCCACAAGGATGGCTGTGATTTAGTTGGCCAGTGAGAAAAGCTGTTTTCCAGCCCTCATGTTCATTATGATTCTTTTTCTTTTTCTTTTTGGTGGTGCTGGGGGTGGAACCCAGGGACTCACATATGCTAAGTGTATGCTCTACTGCTGGGCCGCATCCCCAGCCCCTAGGATTCCATTTTTTATAACAAAAATATGTGTGTATAGATGTACATCGATGATATAGGTAAGAAACAGATATAGGAATCGATACAGGTATAGACATGATGTAATCTGTTGATTGTGAAGCAGAAGGGGAGGTGTCTCCAGAACTGTGACAGTGGGCTTCTACCTCAGAGGTATAATTATTAGCGACTGATAAGAATATCTGCCATGTCAGGGTTTCCCCACCTGAATTTTGGATACTAAATAAGGTGATTTATGTAATTTGAAATTAATAAAAATTGTTCTTAAAACAAAGTACGGGGGCTGGAGCAGTAGCTCAGCAGGAGAGTGCTTGCCTGGCATATGTGAGGCCCCAGGTTCGAATCCCAGCACCACATACACAACTGAGTGGAGGAAAAACAAAAACCAGGTGAAGAAAATAAATTATCTCTCTCGCTCTCTCTCTCTCTGGGCCTCAGTTTTTCATCTGCAAAATAGGGCCATAGTGCTCATCTCCACCCACACTCCATAAGTGGCAGGAGGCGTGATGAGTTAGGACTGAGACGTGGCACCCTTCCTGACCACCCAGCCCTGCCTTCCATATGTGCACCTTCTCCCAGGTCCCAAGTCATGAAAAAAGGGACCGTGGACCCACATCCTAACCAAAGCTGCTATGAGTGGAGAGTGTAAGGCAGGGACTGGCCATGTGCAATGTGTCCTTCCCTAGGACATGGGGACTATGATCTCATTTTAAGAAGAAGACTCTGAGGGCCAGAGAGGGGGAGAGACTGCCCACGTCACATGACTTGACTTCCCAAGGACATCTGATGCCTAAGGACTCCCTGCAAAGGCTTGAGCGTCCTGGGACGTGGGGCAGGGGGACTCACAGCGCAGGCCACAGGCCGGAAGGAGGTGAGCCGCTCAGCCGGGTAGGCGGTGTTGCCACTCCAGGCGTCCCAGCAGGGGTACTCGCCCCGCTCCAGCACATACTGCTGCCCCTGGAAGCCGGCGTGCTCAAAGCCCACCCACCTGCAGACAGACAGAGGCACGGCAAGAAGGTTGGAGCCCTCCCCAACAGTCCTACCAGCGACCTCATCCAGGGTGGCGGTGCCCCAGGAGAGGCTTGGTTGTCATGACCGGAGGGGACCACAGAGGCTGGGCCGCTGCTGGTCACCCTGCAGTGCCCAGCACAGTCCCCACCACAAAGAGCCCCCAGCCCTGAACACCAGCCCGCTGACTCATGGTGTGTCCCGTGGGTGGGGGACCGCTTCCCGCGGAGGCTCTGACAGCCTTGCACATCCACATGGACAAGGCTGAACAAAGCCTGGTGGGATTCCGTCCCCTGCCAGGACCCAGCAAGGGCAGTGCATGAGGAGCCCGGAGAGGGCTTCTCTCCACCCTGCCCGTCTCCAGGTGTGGACGCAGCTCCTCTTCAGCAGGGTGCCCACTGCCCTGTTGCCTGCCATCTGGCCCCTTCAGTCCTGTGTCATCCCAGGGGAAGAGAGCCAGGAGCCAGGCAGCCTGCACACCCTACGTCTGCCAGCTATGTGGGAAATAAAGGGTCTGGATCTAGCGAGGGTCCCTGTCCTCTCGCTGTCCCCTCTGAGCCCCATCTCCCCATTTGTGCAAAACAGAAGCCAAAGAACAAATCACCCAGGTGTCACTCACAGTTATGGCATTCAGTGACTTTGAACATAGAAGAGGACCTTGATCTCCTTTCAGTCTACTTTCCAACCCTCTAGAACCTTCTATCCAATATGATAGCCACTGGTCCCAGGCAGCTGATTAAATTTGAACTGAATAAATTAAAATGAAGTGAATAAAGAATTCAGTTCTTCAGCCACACCATCCACATTTAAAATCCTCGATGGTCACATGTGGGTCAGTGGCTCTGAGACTGGGCAGCTCGGATGTCAAACTTCACGGTGGCAGAAAAGTCTACTAAACAGTGCTGGGCTGGACAGTCTCAGGGTGTTATTGCCATGCCCCCTCCACAGCTCACCACTTCCTTTATCTCTCCAAAAAAGAGATCACACACAGTCACAGTCTCTGAGGCACCAGTATTTAGCCAAAAGTTAATAACATTTCTTACTATATGTTTAGGTACCACCTGTTTTTGGTTAACGATGTTGGCTTTCGGTTTGTGCTCAAGAGGGACCTTTTTAGACTCAACACTCAATGCTAAGGATGGTCCCCCACAGGGCTGCCACATCCAGTGGGCAGCAACTGTGCTAAAGCAGCCCTACAGTTGAGCAGTGCACAACCTGCCTAACCTCACATGGCAGTCCTGCACCTCCTCAGCACTACAGGAGGTGGCACAGGGACAGTTGGAGCCTGAGAAGTTAAGGCTGACGATATCTAAAAGTCCCAGCTCCCCTGTCTAGGTCCCTTTTGGTCCCCACCAGTACCCACAGACTCACGCTCCACTCAGCACTTTCAAGGATCTCACGGTCTCAAAACCAAGCTCCAGTACACTGGGGCACTCAGCTGTGAACTCATGCCGCCGGCCCTGGAAGCCCTCCTCGTCCCACACCACCATCTGTGCCAGAAAGAAAAGGTGGAGACGCGCACGCATCAGAATCCTGTGGGGCGAGCTGTTGGGGGCTTTCCCCAGGGCTCAGGATAGAGCAAAGCGGGTAAAACAGAGACTGCAGTCTCCAGGGGCCAACAGATGAGGGATGAGGGGTCCTAAAGAGCTCAGGTCCCCAGTAATGGTGGCCTCTGTCTAGCACCACCAATCACTGCCAGGTGGGAACATCTCAAGACATTCACCAGATCTGAACTTCCTTGTGGAATTTCCAAGTTCTTAAAATGATTTTTCCCCCCTAAACACAGACATGGTCAAAGAAATCAGGATGGGAAACTGCGACCTCTGCCAGAGACCATAGCAGTTCAAGGTTGGAAACCAGAGGACCCAAGTTCAAGTTCAAGCTCTGTGCGTGACCTTGGACAGGTCCTCGCCCACTCTGAGCTTGTGAAATGGGCATTCTAACCCCCTCCCCCAGGGGCGACGAAGGTGGGAGTGGGGGCTTTGAGCTGCGTCCTCCCAACCCCCACTCCCTGTGCCTCTTCCTACCTTCCAGTGTCCTGCCAACTTGGTGCATTGCAGGGTCATGCTGGCCCCTTCCTACACAGAAGAGCAGGGAGTTAATCATCTGCCCTCGCTCTCTGCTCTCCTGGACTCTGGAGGCTGGTTTGGGCAGAGTCAGAATCTGGATCGGGTCCAGGTACAGCTGGGCTGGGGCAAAGCATGGCTCTGGCCTGTGGCTCTCCAATCCTGCCCATCTGTGACCGGGGACATCTTCCATCCTCTCGCCACCTCAAGCTCACCCGCTCTGGATCCCATGCCCTCTGAGGCCCACTCAGTTGTCTAATCTGCTCGCTTTGAGAAATTTCCTATGGCTGACAGCGGGTGGGAGCCTCATCCCCGGCCGGTGCCAAAGTGTTCAACTTAGCTGAGCCCTTCTGAACACGACCTGGACCCAAAAAGGCAGCTGTGGTGGTGAAAATGTAGATGGTGCACCTACAAGAATGGCCTTGCTCTTAAACAAGGTCGCAGGAACCTGTTTGCCTGGAGCCCGTTCCGTGTTAGGCATTCGGGATGACCCAGGGACATCCTGGGGACCTGGATACCCCATCTCCCAAGATGCTCACCTAGGGCTCTGATCCCACTGCTTCTCCAACCAGAGAACTTACCGAGATGGGCCCAGAGAACATCAGACCTGAGACCAGTCAAGACCAAGCTCTTATAGGCAGGGAGGGGAGAGAGGGCCCCCTGGGAGACAAAGCCCCAGCTCAGCAATCCAGCGATGGGAACAAAAGCCAATGTTGGCCACAGCTCCAGTGCAGAGGTGTCAGCAGCTCTGGCCTTAGCTGGGAGGGAACAGGTCAGGCCACCTCCCCCAGTGATCAGCCATGGAGAAGGTGAGAGGTGGAAGGTCGAGCAAAGCAGGAGAATGAGCTCAGGCAGAGGAGCCCCAGACCCTTGCCATGGTGTGGCCTTGACCAGGTCACTTCCACTCAAGTTGTGCCTATAAAATGGGGTGGAAATAAACTGCATCCCAGGGATGTGAGGTCGCACAATCTGCCTGCACACAGTAAGCGTTAGACGGATGTCTGTTCCTGTGCCCGTCCCATCAGTGTTTGCCTATTGCCGGAGCAATCAAAGCAGGCTGCGTGGTGGAGGTGGCCTGTAGACTGAAGAACAGAGAGTATTTGTACGCAGTGAGATGGAAGGAGAAGAGTCCTCGGCAAACCAGCAAAGATGGGAACTGAGACTGAGGCAGGCGAATCTAAAGAGGTGTGCAGACACCTCTCTGGGCAGAAGCGCCGAGCTGCGGGCTATGAGCATGTTTTGCAAACAGTAGCACACCTGCCACGGCTGCTCCAACTCTGTGCGCAGCCTTTCCCCGCACTCCGCCTTCTGAGCTGGCCCAAGAGGGGCCTCTCACGGAGGAGCAGCGACACTGGGGAGTCTCAGGACACCTGAGCCCTGCCAGCCTGTGGCCTGCAGCACAGAAGCTTCCATTCCTGCCTGGTTCCTGCCTGGAGGGGCTCATGCAGCTCGGCCCTACCTGCTGCTTTGACGCAGGGTTGGAAGGAAGGTGAAAGGTTACGCAGCCTGGAATTTACCCCACCGGGCTAGCCGGAAACCCAGCATGCGACCTAATCTATCTGAGCCTCAGTTTCCTCCTTCATGAAATGAGGGTGACAGGGTGGCCTGGGTCCAGCTGGAGAGAGAGGGGTGTTGTGAGTCACTCACAGGTTCCGGGCGCATGAAAAGCACCAGGCATCTCCGTCACCTTTGCCACCATCGTTGCTGATAGTAAAAGTGATTCACGAAGAGCAGAGCACATAGCTTCTAAGCTCAGATTCGGGAGTCAGAGACAGGCAAGTTCCCACTCCACTTGACAGAGCAGAAGCAGGCGGAGGGGGGAATGGGAGTCGCCTCCATTTCTCCTCTGCAAAGGGGGCCAATCCCAGAGCCTCCACACCCCCAGTGAAGATTGCAGGGACCAAGTCAATAAAAGCTCGGCGTGGGGGTGCCCGGCAAGGTGGGCCATCCCGGTTCCTACCCCCAGCCTCTGGAGGATGGCACACGGCCAAGGCGGGCAAGGAACTGCTTCAGACAGCCTGGCCTTGAGCGCAGACCTGTGGGTGGCCCCCGCCGCAGGCATCTTGGCTGCTGTTTCAGTAGCTGCCCCCTCCCGCGGTTCCTGCCTTGCCTTCCCCTCCCAGGTCTTGGCCAGGGATGAAAGGCTGAGGGGAAGCTGCGGAGTGGGAAGAGGGGGCTGCAGGGGCAGAACTGGCCCCAGGCCAGGGTGATTGCAAGGCAGAGCTGGGCTGCATGGTGACCTGGGCCCCCAAAGAAGAGGCAGGAGCCTGTGCGAGCCCAACACACACCCTACCCTACCTGGCTGGGGGGTCACACTGCAGGGGACCTGGCCAAACAGCTCCTTCTGACCTTAGCTCCACCATGAGTTCACATCATGTGACCTTGGCGGAGTCACTTATGCCAACTCAGCCTCGGTTTCCCCACTTGCAAAATGAGGGAATTGGACCATACGGCTTCGGGCGCCTGTCGTGTAATTTGGTGTCTTTGTTGCCCTACCTGAACCGGCCTCCGTCTTTTCTCTTTGCCCCTCTGTCCCTCTGTCCCTGCCATCTCCTGGACTCTTCACTTCTGCCAATTTCTCCCCTGATCTCGGCTTCCCCATCTCCCCTGTGCTTCACTTCCTGTCATGACCCACTGCAATGATCATTCAGTCACCAAATATTGTTGGAGGGACCTCTGCAGGCTATACGCTATGGCAGGTGCTGGAGCCAGAGGTGACCGACAAGTGGCCTGTCCCTGGCATCAGAGGGTTGGGGCTGGGGGACACTACAGGTAGGCCAGGAATGGATCGGACCCAGCATGGGCAGAACAGGACCCCAGTCTTACGAGCTCAGCCCACCGGAGCACAATGAGTCCCTCAGGAAGTCAGGCTGGGGCCTCAGGTCAAGGCCAAGAACAAGGTCCAGCAGCCAGAGAACCTGTCTCCCTGCACTGGCACCGGTCCCTCTGCGCCCTGGCTTTCCTCATCTCTGAAATGGGTATAATGGCAGAGCCCAGCAAGGCAGAGCCCAAGCAATTGCCAGGCAATTGTCCTGGCAATTGGTGTGACGGTGGCAAAGCATTTGGCCCAACGCTTAGCAAAGGATGCACACTGCTCAGTGAATGGGCCGTGAATGTCCATCCATTCTTCCTGGGCTCCACGTGGCCTTCATCTCTGATAGGGATGCCGGTGCTCACCCGCAGGCGCAGACATGAAGGCGCCTGAGGACTGACTTTCCAAACACCATGCGCACCGTCCTGGCTAAGCCAGCTCTCCTGCTTTTCAGGGACTCTCCTTCTCCCTGCCCATGCTGATAGCCAGTGGGGCCCTGTGGGCCCATCCCTGGCTGGGGCCATGGCGGGAGAAGCCAGGGCAGGGCCAGAGGCCCAGAGCTACCCACCAGGGTTTCTGCTTGTGCTCTGGGATCACAATGGAAAGTGCTGGACTCTGCAGCATCCCAGGCAAGGCTGGGCCCCAGGCCCCAGCCCCGCTCTGGCCTGCTGAGCCAGCTCCAGCTTTGTGCCCCGGACTATAGAGCCCAACGTCTGCCAGATTATAAAATGGGGGGTCGGCCCCTGGTCACCCACAGCACCCGTCTGTCCTCCACCAGGAAGCAGCCAGTCCCCAGGTAAGAGGTAAGCCGCAGCCGCCATGCTGCTGAGCTGAGGGGAGGGGAAGGGGAGAGAGAGAGGGAGAGAGGCAGATGGTTCTGATGTGAGAGAGAGAGGAAAATGAAGAAACAGAGAAGAAACAGTGCTGAGGAAGACAGGAGCTGGGCAGAGAGACAAGAGGGAACCTCCTGAGGCAGAGAGGCAGACAGAGAAACGGAAGAACAGGAGAGCGGGAGAGAGAGAACGATGGAAATGTGCCTCAAAAGACGGGAGGAGGAGGAGGACAGGGAGGGAAAGAAGGAAAACAGGGACAAGAAAGCACCAGTCCTACCCCCGGGGGAGTGTTCCGCAGAACTGGGGCGGCCACAAGCCCCAGATGTGGCCCAGATGTCTGTCCCGAAGTGGAGGCAGAGAGGCTGGGGGAGGGACCTGCTCAGCCAGCCACAGAGGGCTCAGAAATCCACTGGGCCTCAGGGTCTCCCTCTGCCCTCAGGGGTTCCCCAAGTATCTGCAGAATTGAAGGGGCGTTCCTCCCCCACCCCGGGACAGCCAAGGCACCGTCACAGACTCAAAAGAGCCCTTGCTCCCCAACGCAGTGAGGAGCCACCGGAATGAAGCAAAGCCCTCTCCACCCAACACCCACACAGCCACAGAATTCATTTTAGAAGTTTGAACTGCGTGGATCTGAGCTCTTGGGTCCTCCTGCCCAACCCCATCCCAGGCCTGAGTTTACACCCCGCATCTGCCCCCAGAGAAGGCCAGAAGCCGCAGCCTGGGAGAGGAGATGGGAACAGGGAGCACCCATCCTCTGAGCAGATGTTAACTGAGAATCTCCTAAGTGCTAGGTGCAGAGTTGAGCGCTGAGACCCAAGAGTGGGGAGAATCAGAGGTGGTGAACCAGGGGGCCCAGGCCATCTGCGTGAGCTGCCATCAGTCCCCTGCGCTGCGTGGCCTTGGGCAGGGTGCCTTCCCTCCCCACCTCACACTGCTCAGGGAGACCGGACCCAGCCTCTCCGTGGGAACAGGGCAGCGGGGGAGGTGTCCACCGTGGTGTGCAACGTGCCTGAAATTCCCTGAGAATTCCACAGTGTGGCTCCTTGCTGTTCATCCGGGGAGGCAAACTGAAATTGCACACGCAAACAAGTGTGAGAGGTGGCAGGAGAACTTGCAGGAGGGTGAAGAAGGCTGTAAGGGGTGGGTAGAAGGAAGGACAGGCAGGCGAAAGGAACTGCATGGCCGAGGCCTGGAGGAAAGATCTGAGAGAGGAGAGGGACCCATGGGACATTCTTGGCCAGGGATGAGGATGGGACAGGGAAAAAAACAACCGCAAGGCATATGAAGGCGTGTGCTCAAAGCAGGACGAGAGGAAACAAATTCAAAGTAGGCTGAAAGGGGCTCTGAGAGCGCAGCTTGGGGGCACCACCCGGGATTCACCCGGACCAAGGTCTTCTTCACTGGTTTTTGCAGGAGGGAACCATGTCTCAGCCAACGAAGGCCTTGGCCACAGCCGCAGTGAACCCAGCACCCGATGGCAAGGGGAAGGGGGCGCCTCCCACGGGACCAGCCCCTGGCCCCGCCCTGGCCCCAGCATCTGTGCCCATGCCCACTGCCAAAGTGGGGGACCTGCCTCCTGTGAGCTACAGGGTGAGGGTCTCCACTCCTCCTCCTCCTTCCTCCCCTTTCTCTGCTGCCCCTGCTGCTCTGCCTCCTCTCCCTCTCCTCTTCTCCTCGTCTTTATCTCCTCTTTTCTCTCCTTCTCCCCTTTCTCTTTTTCCACCTCCCATCCTCTCCCTCCTCCATCTCCTATCTCCATGGCCTCCTCCTTTCTGGACACAAAAGTGCCCAGACAGTCTGGAGAGCCAAGAAAATGATCAGGGGTCTCAATATACCTGGAAAGAAGGGACCAGCCAGGCATGGTGGCACACACCTGTGATTCCCCCAGCTGGGGAGGCTGAGGCAGGAGGATCGCAGGTTCAAAGCCAGCCTCAGCAGCTTAGCAGGGTCCTGAGGAACTTAGCAAGACTGTGTCTCAAAATCAAAAATAAAAAGGGCTGGAATGTGGCTCAGTGGTTAAGCACCCCTGGGTTCAATCCCTGGTACCAAAAAAAAAAAAAAAAAGAAGAAGGACCTATTCCAGAGTTGTGAAATAAGTAACAAGTACAACACAGCAATTTCCCGTTGGAGAGCCAAGCGCTGGTGCGGCCAGCCTGCACAAACCCTTGCTCAGAGTGTGTCAGAAGCCAGGAACAGAGGAGGAAAGGACCTGGGCTGGCTTAGCAGCAGGCACCTGCGTGTCCCTGGAGAGTCACCCTGGCAGCAGGAGGTCCTCAGACTGAAAATTTTTCTGAGAGGTCCCTGCTAGCAGGGCTCCTGGAGGGCAGGTCATCCAGGCCCTGGACTGGATTTGGCTTGGCTTGGTTTGGACCTCAGGTGCATAGAGCGGGCCTCCCTTGGTGCATGACACAGCTGGATTGTATTTATATTCTTTTATTTAATCATTACTTTTGATTTAATTTTATTGAAACACGATGTATGTGATTGTCTGAGTATTCTTTTTTCTTGTCACTTACTACGAGATCCTAACGTTGAACATCTTGGCTGGTTGCTCCTTTTGGCTGCTGTATGGTATTCCAAACATGGCGGTCACTCTTCTGCCAAGAACCCCTTATCTGGGTGGTCCCTGGCTTTGTTTGTAAACAGGGTGGCTGGGATGTTCTGTTTGCTTGTTTGTTTTAAGACAGGGTCCCTGTGCTGCCCAGGCTAGCCTCAATCTCCTGGGCTCTGGCGAGCCTCCCTGTTTAGCCTCCAGAGTAGCTGGGACTACCGGTGCACATCACCGTTCCCATCTTGGCTGGGATGTTCTAATCCCTGACTCCCTGGGCTACAACGCAGGACTTGATGATGGATGGATAGCTCCGAGGCAGAAACGCAGGTCAAGGCAGTAGGAGCCTTCTTCTTTAATAGCTGGGGAGTCAGAGGCTCAAAAAAGATAGACAGCTGCCTCTGGCAAAGTGGCTAACAA
Organism: Aplodontia rufa; assembly: GCA_004027875.1. NCBI lineage: Eukaryota > Metazoa > Chordata > Mammalia > Rodentia > Aplodontiidae > Aplodontia > Aplodontia rufa. The sequence goes on from PVKS010029064.1 coordinate 16,438, forward strand.
ACCCGAAGCCCAGGCTCAGAGAGGAGAGGTCAGGTCGAGTTCTCACCTGTGCTGTAGAGGGGAGAGCAGCCAGCATTTCTTACATCTAGGGCTGCAGATAAAGAAATGGATCAGGCCAGGCATGGTGGCGCATGTCTGTAATCTCAGCAATTTAGGAGGCTGAGCCAGGAGGATCTCACATTCGAGGCCAGCCTCAGCAACTTAGTAAGGCCTTAAGCATCTTAGCAAAACCCTGTCTCAAAAACAGGCAGGGGAAATGGCTGGGGATGTGGCTCAGTGGTTAAGCTTCCCTGGGTTCAATCCCCAGAACCAAAAAAAGGAAAGAAACAGACCAGCTCAGGCCCTGCCATACGGAGGAACCCTTGGTATCTGGAAGGGTTGGATAAATGGGAGAACAGTGAAGAGACAGAGACAAAGACCCAAACCCAAGCAGTAGTGGCTGTGCAGTGCTATTAACTGGTGCTGCTGAGTGGTGAGCAAAGCGGGGACACTCGAGCCCTAACTCCAGGGTGGAGGAGAAGTAATCCAGGAAGGCTTCCTGCTGGAGGCGACTTCTGAACCTAGACAGAAGCAGGAACGTGCTGTCTAGACTAGAACCTGCCAGGCAGTGAGACCTCCAAGGTGGGGTGTGTGGTAGCAGCATTCCATACTGAAGGAACCACACCGAGAACATTCTGGAAGGGAGACCCAGCCATTCTTAACGATGGTGCAGAAGGCGAGATGGAAAGACAGGATCATTTTGCAAATCATAGCTCATGACACCGTCATGTGACCGTGACGCCCTGCTCTGATACAAGTTCTTCAGGAATATTTCACCTGGAGTTGGCCCAGGTTGGTTTGGTTGGGTCTACACCTCACTCTGCCCCCTTCCCTCCGTCTGGGGGCTTCTGTTTTGCAGCTGGTGGTCTTCGAGCAGGAAAACTTCCAGGGTCGTCGGGTGGAATTCTCCGGGGAGTGCCTGAACCTGGGAGACCGTGGCTTTGACCGAGTGCGCAGCCTCATTGTCACCTCCGGACCGTGAGTGTTGGACAGGGGAGGGGCGCTGCTCCTTCTGCATAGTAAAATGTTAAAAACGCAGTAAGAACAGGGGCCAGGAGCCTGCTCTGAGCCTGGCCCATGCTCGTGCTACCTCTATTTTTCCAGCCCACATTGCAAACCGTGGAGGAGGAGAAGGAGGCATTATTTTCCGTCCCATTTGGCAGAAGAGGAAACTGAGGCTCAGAGATGTGATTTACTGACAGTAAATCACACCTGGGCTCTGGGAAAATGCTGCTTCTACCACAGAAGGAATTGTAGCCCATTCTGAGGGCAATAGGAGGCCAAGAGCCAAGTGTCCGCTCACTATCCCCTCTTGGGGGCATCAAGCTGCCCTGGAAGTAGTAATGTGCATCTAATCTGTAGTCTCTAGTAGGCGCCAGGCACCGATGGAGGGCTTTACCTGTGTGCATGCACCTTGCAGATTGAGGGAGGGGACTCTGATCCTCACTTAACAGATGGGGAAACTGAGGCACCAGAGGGTTAAGTGGCCAAGCCGGCATTTGCCTCAGTTAGTTGATTCCACTCCCATCAGACCCCTTGGTCTGTTCTCACTCTGGGCTTCTCTGGGCTTGGTGGGCCCCATAGAAAGCAGGAACACTCGTCCCCCAGGCAGACTGGAAGCTGAGGTCAGGGTGCTGGGTCACACCTAGGTCGAGACCCACACAGCCCCTTGCTCCTGCTTCTCCATTCCAAAAGCCCCCAAGGGGCTCGGTGAGCCTGCATTCTCAGCATCTCCGGGCTGTCTGCGACTCACAGAGCAGAGATGGGTTTTGAGGTCAGACAAGCTTGGGTTCGAGAGCCTTCTCTTCTCATTTGCCTGTTTGCCCTGCAAGCTCACTTTCCTCATTGCTAAAGCGGGGAGCTCCCTCGCCCCCACGGGCTTCTTCTCAGGCTTGCCGGAGATCGTGCAGAAGCGGGCTGGCACTTGGTGGGCATTCCAGCATGGTGGGGGTCACAACTAAGCCACCCTGTTCCAAGGTAGGTGGGAGGTGGGGGCGATAGTGCTCCCTGTGCCCCCACCACCCCTGCTGCGGTCAACACAAGCTCAGCACCCCTGCCCCGGCCCCCAAACCCATCTGGGAACAAAAACTGCCGGATGTGGCCAGCTTGGGGTTTCAGGCTGTTTTGGGTGCTGGTGACTCAAACCCAGAGTATTTCTCTTTGGAGATGCAGCTGGTGTCTGTCTGCTGTGTGCTGTGGGGCTGTGCCCAAAGGGGACAGAAATGGACCTGTGGTCCAGAGGCTGGCCAGGGCCAGCAGGGCTGTGGGAGAAGAGAATGGAGAAGATGGGGTAGGCAGGGGAAGGGGAGGAGAGGCCTGCCCTCCGCACAGGGTGGGAGCTGTGCCTGCTGAGGACTGACCTCCCATGCCACCTTAGCCCCTGGGCCTCGATTTCCCTATCAGCGAACAAAGATTTTTCCACCCCTTCCTGTGCTTGCTCGCAAGCTCAGATATGCCATAGGAGATGAGAGAAGGCACTGGCATAACTATTTAAAATTCCTCATTCTTCCAACAGGGCCTCCCTATGGAGCTTGGGGGAGGGTGAGCAGGGTGGAAAGACTACCTGGCGCCTATCGCTCCCCTGCTTCCTTGATCATCGTGATGGTGTTTATTGTGCTTACTCTGCTGAAGCTGTCCCACGCATGCCCCCTTTTAGAACCTCACACCTCCTGACGAGGTCGTTGCGATGGCTTCCTTGCTTCTACTGCCCACAGTCACACAGAAAACAAACGGTGCGTTAGGTCTGGCTGAGCCGTCCAGGCTGGCCGCAAACGTGAGTGCCCGGCCCCAAGTAGGCTGGGGAGGTAGCTCAGAAATAGTGTGCCCCTGTGTTCAGTCCCCAGGACTGGGGGGAAAGAGAGAGAGAGAGAGAGAGAGAGAGAGAATGAATCAATTTGATTTATTTTTCATCTGGCTTTTTTTTCTCTGACAGTTATGTTTGTGGTACTGGGGTTCGAACCCAGGTCCTTGCACATGCCAGGAAAGTGCTCCTACTGCTCAGCCACTTCTCCAGCCCCCAGTCTAGATGTTCTTAACACCTATAAGACACCACCTTCTGAGTCTCTCTCCCCATCTGCCCATGTGCCCATCCATATGCTCTCCATTCTTCTAAGTTCCTATTGATCTATGTATAATGTATAACTCAATCCAGCCAGCCATCAATCCATTATCCATCCATTTGCTATCATCCATTCATCTGTGCATGCATCTGTCCTTCCACCCATCTACCTATCTGCCATCCAGATACCTTTCCATTCATGTACCCAACTGTTCAAACATCCATTCATCCATCCATCCATCCATCCATCCACTTATCCATCCATCCATCTACCCATCTGTCCATCATCCATCCATCCATTTATTCATCCATCCATCTACCCATCTGTCCATCATCCATCCATCCATCCATCTGTCCATCCATCCATCCATCTGCCCATCCATCCATCCATTTATCCATCCATCCATCCATCCATCCATCCATCTGTCCATCTGTCCACCCATCCATCCATCCGTCCATCTGTCCATCTGTCCATCCATCCATCCATCCATTTATTCATTCATCCACCTGTCCGTCCGTCCATCCATCCATTTATCCATTTATCCACGTATCCATCCATCCATCCTTTCTCCTTCTATTCCAGACCAGTCAGAGCTGAGGCAGATTCAACTGTATTCTGAAAGTCCACTTTTTCAACTTTGTCAATCTGTGAGTCTGGTTCATCCTTCAGACAAGAACCTGAGGGTTGGTCCGTGATGATGTCTTGTCACTGCCATCCAGGGAGCTGGTGCGGGTGGTGGTGCCCCTCAGCCCTCCCTTGTTCCTTGAGAACTCCCAAACACATAAAAATCACATAGAAAGGTCCAAAGACTCCTTAGCCTTCTCCGCCGTGGAACAGGGTTCACCCTATCTCCCCAGAACCCTTGGCCCTTCCAACACAAGTTTAATCAGGATATATGGGGAAACGGGAAAGGCTGCCACTGGAATTCAGATTCCTAATTAGTCTTTGTAAATGACTGAACCTATATACTATCATGTTGATTCTTACAGGTATACAAAATTTAGCAATTATTAAAATTTAGCAATTACAAACTTTCCCTCCCTCTATTCCAGACCGTCAGTGAGCATCTCCTGAATGGCAGGCCAGTCTTTTTTTTTTTTTTTTTTAAGAAAGAGGGGACAGTGAGAGAGACAGAATCAATTTTTATTTAGTTTTCCACATGGCTCTCGTTGCTCCAAGACTTCGTTGTGTACGTGGTGCTGGGGTTTGAACTTGCGTCCTTGCACATGCCAGGCAAGCGCCGTAACCGCCGAGCTAGGGCTCCAGCCCGGGTGGGCCAGTTTAGCAAACTTGTAACAATTTTTCTCTTAGCCCTGTAACTCTGGAACCATCAACTATTTAATACGCTTCATTTTAAGTGGTTCTTTAAAAAAACAATACATCCGTTTTAGAAGAAACTTTGTATCTCTTTTATAAGTGGAAAGCCGGTATCACTTATTGCACATTTAAAGTCTCCATAAAAAATAACACAATGGACAGGAAAATGGCACTGTTAAACCCTCAGCTGCTCAAAGGTCTGGGCAGGTGACCTGTTCTTCCCTCCTTGCAAAAAGACAGATTGGTAATTGTTAAAGGCACGTTGGCATCTGAGACTTTCTCTTAGCTGTTACCGAGCTTTAAAGAAATCCCTCTGTATGAGTTACTTGGCCCCAGATCCCTGTAATACTCACAGCGTGTGGAAACCCTACATTTGCAAAAACAGCTTACTCAGATAATTACACTTATTATCTCAGTTAATCCTTCACCAACTCCAGGAAAATAGGTATTTTAGTGCAGAGGAGGAAAACCCACTTACCCATAGTCACATAGCCTGAGCGGCACAGCCTAGAATAAGACCCAGGGATCTCAGGCCACTTTTGACTTTCCGATTGGCCTCAGGGCCACTTTGCCAGGGAAGACAGGGAGGAAAGTGGGGAGGAGGTGACTGCCCATCATTTTCCTCCTCTCTACCTCTGTCCCTTGTCCTTCCACATCCAGCTGGGTCGCCTTCGAGCAATCCAATTTCCGTGGGGAGATGTTCGTCCTGGAGAAGGGCGAGTACCCACGCTGGGACACCTGGTCAAGCAGCTACCGCAGTGACCGGCTCATGTCCTTCCGGCCCATCAAGATGGTGAGTAGCTTTGGTGCAGGGGCTGGGGAATCGGTGGCACAGGTTAGGGGCAAAGTCTGAGGTCCCATGGCGGACAAGGGAAAGAAAGAAGGACCTCAAGTTGTCAAAAGACAGACACACTGTGCGCACCAGGCTCTGTGCCAGGAGCCCGGGGCAAACTTAAACACGAAAGCAGGTGTTTTCTTTTTCCGATGCTATGGAGAATGGAATCAATCTTCCAGCCGGTAAAGACTTCAGTGTCTTCCTTGATTTTCCTTATGGGATGGTTCGGACCCTTGGTAGCACCTTACACCCTCCTGGGCAGCTCTAAACTCCCAATGCCCACCCAAAACATCAAACACGCGGGGGACACTTCACAACGGCTAAGAAGGGGGTGCTTGGCTTCCTGATAGCCAGAATTCCAAACCAGCCTCGTATTATCAAAGTCAGCAGAAAGAAGAGTTGAAGCTGGGTAAATGGAGATGGTCCCACATGATTCACCATATTTCCAGAACTGAGTCGATTATGAGTCACCAACCAACCACGGCTTACTCACGAATGCCAGTCAGTCTCCGAAGGTAACCAGCTTTGCCTTTCGAGATGGAATATTCGTGAGGAATTATTGTGCATGTCCATCGAGGCTGTCAGGTGTGAAGGGGCCAAATTTACCTTAATGGCTTTCCAGAGTTCTCCTCAGAACTTGAGGCTGAATTGCTAGGCTCCTTAATGGACTCTTTGTAAGAATTCGTAGATTTGTCTCTCTGTCGTTGAATGATGTCCACATGTCAGGGAGTTGTTGGAAGTGGGAATAGCCAAGGCACTTCCAGTAGTTTCTAGAAGCATGCTGTCTGACAGCAGGCACCAGCCATTGACAGCTATTGAACGCCGGAAGGTTGGCTCCCTTGATAGAGACGCACTGTAAGTATAAAACACAAACTTGGGTTGGAATATATGGTGGAAAAAAATTAAAGAATGTAAGACATGTGGCTGGGTATGGTGGCGCACGCCTATAATCCCAGTGGCTCAGGAGGCTGAGGAGAAAGATTCCAAGTTCAAGGTCAGCCTCAGCAACTTATTGAGACCCTGTGCCAAAATTTAAAAAAAGTAAAAATAAAAAGGGCTGGGGATGTGGCTCAGTGGTTAAGGACCCCTGGGTTCAATCCCTAATACCAAATAAATAAATGAACCCCAAAGCTTCAACCCCACCCCAAACCAATTAATTCCAAATCTCTAGGGCCGGGCCTATTTCTGTCAGGTCCTGATCCAGCACCCAGGAGCACAATTGTGCATCATACAGGGTCCTTGCCCTCTAAGAGGTTCACTCTAGGCTCGGGAGGCAGCTAGGAAACACTTAAGCGTGGAAATCAATCTATTATCACAGCTGCCAGGACAGTGCTGAGGGGAAGTCGGGGCTCTGAGGCTGGGGGCCAGGAGTGGTCAGCGATGATCAGGGAAACCAGCTCCCTAAGTTTGGGGACCGAATCAGCCACGAGAAGAACGAGTGGCAAACCCCCCTGGGAACAGTATGAACAAAGTCTTGAAATGGGGATAAACTGGCTGTGGCCAAGGACACTAGAAACTGCCGGCGTGGCGGCAGCAGAGAGGTGGAGCGGAGAGGGACACAGGACGGGAGGCCAGGTCTTGCAGGGTCTCATGGGCCACAGGGAGGAGCTTGGTCTGGACCCACCAGCAGCTGGGGACTGACTTAACTTTCCCAAGGCCCTCAAGACTGTGGCCGTGCTGAGTGACAGCTGTTACCATACGTTGGCGATCACACTAAGCGCATTTTCCATGCCATGGCTCAAAGTGCCCCTGTTCCCATCCCTACCTCACACCGCGGGCTCCCCCCCTAAGCCCTGATGATGCAGACATTTGATTTCTCACAAAATATCCAGCCCTTCCCTTCTGTCTCATGTCTCCCTGTTTCGCCACCTCACAAACTCCTACTCAACCACCCAGGCCCCTCTCAAATGTCCCTCCTTACTTGAAGCCTGCCCTGGTCCCCTTATCCTTGGAAGTATTAGCTAAATTCCTTTTTTTTTTTTAAGAGAGAGAAGGGGGGGGGGAATCCATTTTTATTGAGTTTTACACATGGCTTTCGTTGCTCAGTTGTGTACGTGGGTGCTGGGGTTTGAACCCGTGGACTGTGCATTCTGGGCAAGCACCGCAACCTCCGAGCCACCGCTCCATCCCCTAGCTGAGTTCCTTCATCTACAATCTTCTCTAGAGTCTTTCATGGAGAGACGGCCTCCTCCTCCTCCTGAGGGTAAAAGACACTAAATATCATAGCACCCATTCATTGACCCTCTACTACATTTCTGGGTGCTTTGCCTGACTTTCATGAAGTCCCCACAACAGCACTGGCTACCACACCAATCATGTTAAAAACGAGGAAGCTGAGGCTCAGAAGCGGGAAGTGAAGGGCTTATGGCCACACAGCGGGTCAGGGACAGGGCTGGGATTCAACTTAGCTCTGTGGACACCAGAGACCCTCAAGGTCAGCACCACTCCGCTAACACTTGCCCATTCATCTCTGCAGCAGTTCATCCCTTGGGCCTCTAACAACTGTTTTGAGAAGATGGGGGATCCCTGTCCTCAGAAATAACAGCTATGCTTTAAAAAACCAAGACACAGGGTCATTAAAGCATCAAGTGCCAGTGCAAGCCAGAACTGAGTCATGGGACCAACGCAAGAGTTGGCTTCTTCCGTGGCTATTGCCCAACCCCAAGCTGGGTGGTTATTACTCACAGTCCTGTGCGTGAGACAACTGTAAGTCCGTCCTATAGGTGGACAGACGCAGGCTCAGAGGGGCTGAGCGAAGCACCCGAGGTCATCGACACATAAATGTCAGAGGTGGCATTTGAACCCATATCTGTGTTCTGCCAGCACCCTGCTGTGACGGCAGGGTCTGTTCACAATTCTCGCTCAGTTAATGAGAACACTCACAAGAGGTCATTCAGTTGAACTCCTGATGGCAGAGGACAAGGATTTCTCTAAAAGATTCAGCTTCTCAACTAGCTGTGTGCCCTTGATCGAAAAAGTTGGCCTCTCTGAACCTCTGTGCCCCTGACCGTAATAACATAAATAGCAAACGCATTTCTGAGCATTTTTGTGTGCCAAGAATGGTGCTCAGTGCTTTGTATGGACTAATTCACTCTGTCCTCGTGACTAACCTGTGACACAGGGGCTGAGGTCTCCTTTTCATACATAAGTTGGGTCCTTCCAGGCCAGGTAGCTGTGATTCCTGGAGGGTCCCAGGGCAGCCTGAGCAGACTCGGCCCCCTCTCTCCACATCCAGGAGGCCCCACTGAATATTCTCCCTGCTGCATTCGTTCTTCACATTCCTGACCCAGCCTCTCCCCCGCCAGGACTCCCAACAACACAAGATCTGCCTGTTTGAAGGTTCCAACTTCAAGGGCAACACCATGGAGATCCAGGAGGATGACGTGCCCAGTCTCTGGGCCCACGGCTTCTGTGACCGCGTGGGCAGTGTGAGGGTCTCCAGCGGAACGTAAGCACCCTTCCTGCCAGGTCCCTGCCTCCCCTCAGCTATCCCTACCCTCACTTCAATCACAGACAGACCCCAAAGCTGCACCTCACAGGCACAGGCCACACCTCTCCCGATGCTCTCAGCTGGGTGCCCAGGATCTCACCAATTGAAGGTCCCTCCTCTGGGGACCTGAGTGGTACTTTGAGGAATATCATGTCAGCATAAGCAAATCTGGCGATTGGTTCTAAAACGCTGGGAGGTGGAGTGAGGAATCACTGATGAGTTAGATGGGGACTGAACTGGGGGTCAGAACGGGTGCGGATGCAGGAGTTGGGGTGCGTCTGGGGGCAAGGGATGTGCAGGGAAACTTGGAGCGCCTGCAGAAATGAGCAGAATGAGGAGTCAGGATGGTGGTGCAGGTCTGTAATCCCAGCCAGTTCTGGAGGCTGAGGCAGGAGGATCACAAGTTCAAAGCCAGCCTCAGCAACTCAGTGAGGCCCTAAGCAATTTAGCAAGACCCTCTCTCAAAATAAAATATGAAACAAATTGGGGATGTGGCTCAGTGGTTCAGCACCCCTGGGTTCAATCACCAGTACCAAAAAAAAAAAAAAAAAA
>PVKS010029065.1:0-25742 GCA_004027875.1 Aplodontia rufa
AGCACCATTCCCAGAGAACCATTATGTTTTGTTTTGACCTATCTTGATTTTCCTTGAAATACCCCAGTAGGACTTTTTTCATTTGTCCTGACTCAGAATTTATTGTGTGCAAACAGCCTTTTGACTTTTGTCAAAAAATGATAATTTTTCATCATCACACCTGCCTGAGGCCTCAGCCTCAAATGGAGCAAGAAGAAACTGATTCGAACATTTTAAAATTTTCAATAGGAAAAGTTTGAGAATGAAATGTCCATAGAGACCTTTGACATATTCCTGGAAACTTCAAAAATCATCTGACTGCACTCAAGGCTATATGCAAACCCTTATGGTTTGGATCTAGAGTGTCTCCGAAGGCTCATGTGTTTTAGGCTTGGTCTTCAATGCACCAAAGTTTAGAGGGGAGATTTTGGAAAGTGATTGCATCCTTAAGGTTTTACCTTCACCAGTTTATCAAGCCATTAATGGTTTCTTAATTTGAATAGACTGGGATTTGCTGAAAACTATAGAAGGTGAAGTCTTGAGATCCTAGCTGGAGCAAAAAGGCAAGAGAAGAAATCAAAAGGATAATAATAGGAAGAGAGGAAGTCAAACTTGCCCTTTTTGCTGATGATATAATCCTGTATCTGGAAGATCCAAAAACCTCCAGCAGTAAATGCTTGAATTTATAAACAGATCTAGCAAAGTGGCAGGTTACATGATCAGCACCCATAAATTAATACCTTTCCTATACACTAACAATAATAGGGCAGATGAAGGAATTAAGAAATCAGTCCCATTTACAATATCCTTGAAAAATAATAAAATACTTGGGAATTAAACTTACAAGGGAAATCAAAGATCTCTACAACACAAATTATAGGACATTGAAGAATGAAATCCAAGATGTACTAAGAAGATGGAAAAATGTTCCATAATCTTGGTTAGGCAGAATTAATATAATAAAAATGGCCATTCTGCCAAAAGCTCTATATAGATACAATGCAATCCCTATTAATATATCAATGTCATTCTTTACAGATACAGAAAAAGAAGTCTCAAATTCATTTGGAACAATAAGAAACCCAGAATTGCCAAAACATTACTAAGCAAGAAAGATGAAACAGGTGTTTATTGCTATACCAGATCTAAAACTATACTACAGAGCTGTAGCAACAAAGACAGCATGATGCTGGTATCAACATAGGAAAGAAGACCAATGGAATAGAATAGAAGACGCTGAAACAAACCCACAAACCTTTAAGCATCTAATTTTTGACAAAGGGGGACAAAATATTACATGAAGCAGATACCTATTCAACAAATGGTGCTGGAAAAACTGGACAGCCACTTGTAGAAGTTGAAATTAGATCCTTATATTTCAACTTGCACAAGAATCAAATCAAAATGGATCAAGGAACTAGGAATTAAGCCAGCTACCTTGCAACTGATGGAAGACAAATTAGGTCCAACACTTTAGCATTTGGAAGTAGGCAAAGATTTTCTCAACATGTCTCCTAAAATGAAGGAAGTAAAGTAAAAAATCAGTCTATGGAATGTCATAAAGCTAAAAAGCTTTTGCACAGCCAAAGAATTAATCAAAATAGTCAAGTAGATTCCTACAGAATGGGAGAGAATCATGGGCTGTGATTGATTCTACTGACAGGAGCCTCATATCCAGATTCTACAAAATTCTCAAAAATCTCAACTACAAAAGCACAAACAACCCAATCAATAAATAGGCCAAAGAGCTAAATAGAAACTTCTCACCAGAGGACATTGATTAAGCCAATGAATACACGAGAAAGTGCTCTAAATCACTAGTAATCAGAGAAAAGCAAATGAAAACTATATTAAGATTTCACCTCATGCCAGTCAGATTGGCAAAAATGAAGAAAAAAAAAACAATAATAGATGCTGGAGGTGTTGTGGAGAGATAGGCACACTAGCACCATATTGGTGGAACTGCAGACTGGTACAGTCCCTCTGGAAAGCAGTGTGGACAATCCTCAAAAAACTAGGAATGAACATAGCATACGATCCAGCTATTCTTCTCCTGGGTATTTTTCCAGGGGATTTAGAATAAGCACATTATGGCAACATAGCAAAATTGATGCTCATAGCAGCTCAATTTACAACAGCTAAATTATGGAAACAACCCAAATGCCCCTCACTGGATGAATGGATCCAAAAACTGTGGTACATATATACCATGGAGTTAAACTCAGCAATTAGAAACACTGATATTGCAGACTTTGAAGTTAAATGGATGGCTATGGATGAAATTGTGTCAGTAAAGTCAGTATAACCCAGAGAACCAAGGGTCAAATGTCTTCACTCATCTGTGGAGGCTGGAGCTAGACCCTGGCCATTGTGAAAGGAGGTCTATTATCATGTTTTAAACCCTGAAAAGTTGTAGTGACATACAACCTAAGGCATTTGTAGAGATGTATTTGGAAGGAGAGGGTGGGGAAGAAGAAGGGTGGGTAATTTATCGGGGGCTCTTGGGGGTAAATCTATTTTTCAGAATATATATATATATATATATATATATATATATATATATACACACACACACACACACACACACATATGTTGTTAAAGCATGTTTGGTTATTCAACAAATAAATTTCTTAAAAGATAAAAATTAAAAAAAGATTTATTTATTTATTTTTAAAGAGAGAAGGACAGTGAGAAAGACAGAAATAGTGAAACAATGAAACAACTTTATTTAGTTTTTTACATGGCCTTAGTTGCTCTAACACTTAGTTGTATATGTGGTACTGGGGTTTGAACCCAGATCCTCTTGCTTGCCATGCATGCGCTGCAATTGCTGAGCCACTGCTCCAGCCCTAAAAAATAGATTTAAAGCTGATAAAGTACTCGCAAGTATGTGAGTTCAATTCTCAGCACCACATACACGATGAAGTCTCAGAGCAAGGGAAGCCACGTGAAAAACTGATTTTAAAAAATGTTTCTCTCTTTTTCTCTTGCTCTCTTTCACTGTCCCTCTGACTTTAAAAAAATAAAAAAAAATAAAAAAATAAGCTCCAAGCAGCTGAGGGATATATCCATCTTGTTTACTCATAGACGTACAATGCCTGAGCCATAGTTTATGTACAATCATTCTATTGACTAAATGAATGGAACTTTATTTCAATTACCTGCAATGTGTGGAAGAATTTCCATAAAGAATGACAAAAAACAGAACTAGCTATTAGAAAATTATAAGAGATTCTGAAATTTACATTTCACATGGAACTGATGACTTTTGAGTCATGATAAATATGGAAGTGTTTTTAAAATAACTATGAAGAAAAGCAGCCTTAAAACTGGCTTTACCTTAATAGATTAAAACCCATAAATTATTCTTTCATCAAAAATGCCATTTTGGGGGCTGGAGTGGTGGCTTAGTGGTTATGGCACTTGCCCAGAATGCACAAGTACATGGGTTCAAACCCCAGAACCCACATACTCAACTAAGTGTCAAATCAATGAAATCCATGTGAAAAACTCAATAAAAATTGTTTTTCTCTGTCTCTCTCTCTCTGTATCACTGTCCTTATCTCTTTAAAAAATGTTATTTTTGCATATCTTTGTATTATTTTAAAAGTATGTTATTTCTGATTATTTATGTGTATGTATTATGTCCCAATAGATAAAATACATATTCGCTTTTTACCACTTTAAGGAGATTTTTAATATATTTTTTTCTTTTATGTTCTCTAAAATCTTCTCGATAGTATTGCTTATTTGGCTTTATATTTAGAAAAGTTTATCACTGGGAATTACAACTAGAAATGACCAAGCTGTTGTGTTTTATAGCAAAATGTACATTATTGATAATATGATGTAACTTTGGCTTCAAATTAGTCTGGCAAATTTTACAAGTAAATATGGCAGGCATACCCTTTCATTAGTGCCTAAGACTCATTAATATGATTATTTTGTTAAGCATCTTGACTGACAATTTAAATATTACTGGCACAAACTTATGTGAGTTGTAAGAACAAAACAGTGTAGAGAAAGCTCTTGCTTTGGCACTAATTAACCAGGATATCATCTTATTAATGTTTTCAAGGTGTTACATGCTTTTCAGTTTCAATAAAGTGAATGTGCCATTGGAAAAAACCATGCTCTGTGTTTAAGCTTTATATGCAAGGATGCTTATTTTCTCAGAATATATGATACCTCTTTAGTCACAGACCACTTTATTTTATCATATGGTATGAGGATTTAAACCTATATTCTTATAAAAAGCAATCAATGGTTTGCTATGATACAGATGGCAGATAGCAGCATAGTTTTAATGAAAGGGAAATAAAGATTTAGCTTTGATCTTCCATCAAAAATGTCCCATTTTGAGATGGAAAGAATTATGCTAAGTGAAGTATCCCAATCTCAGAGACTCGAGGACTGAATGGTTTCTTTCATCTGTGGAAGCTAGAATACATGGGGAAACAGTAGGTTAAATGGCTAACCTAACAATAATTTCAAATTGTATGATTCTCAGCATAATAGGGGGATGGCTCCCTAGGATACTTGGAAGCATTGGGAGGGAGATGGGGTGGGGGGAAGGGTATTTGAAGAACTCCTAGGAGACTGGAGAGTGGGAATATGGGGGAACCATCCCAGAAGCCGATGTCATTCCTCCACGAGCTACCCATTTAACGCATGAGTTCTTCTGGGGGAAACTGCAACAGGTGAAACCCAAGGTGGTCATTCACGTTTGAGCATTACCCATGGATAACAAAGTATATATACATTGGTTATTGATGGTTTCATAATGTTTCCCTCTCATTTGTATCTCTATATAATCTTAATTTTTAAAAAAAAGCTGCAAAAAATGTCCCATTTAAGACTACATTATTATGCAGCATATACGAAATGACCACTTTGAGGAATGACAAATTTTTCTGTAACCAATATAGTAGTTCACTTTACAATATACCCTTTTTTATTTAGGAAAAATAAGAAAATGTGAGCGCTTTAATTGATTTATTTGTTATTTATGAAAATTTCAACTTAATGAAATTCTGATGAGTAGTATAAATTGCATCTATGATAAGGATATATGTAAATATGTTTGACTACATAAATTAAGCTCAAAGAGCAGAATGGGTCTTAGAGATTTATCTGTATATTCCTGTCATCTTGTAGTGGAAGCTAATGGAACTAAACCACTTATCAGCATCATTTAAAAGATCATTGGAATAATTTTGACTGAATGTTATTTCTCTGTACCTTTCTTCCCCATTTCTCTTTCCATTTTAGTAACAAAGTAACAGTTATAAACTATTGTAACATATAAAATGTCTTTATTTCAAAGCATAAACATGCACAATATAAGATAAGCAAAAACATATTTAGTTTTATACTATTGGTGCCAGGAGGTGTTTTTGAGGGGCTTTAAACTTCTATAAACAACAGTTCTCTTTAGTTTCCAAGAACCCTAGTTTGTGTTACCTGTGCAAACACAGTTGAAAACAAGTCACCTAGTGATTGCTTGGCCCTGCAACCCATACATTCCAAATCTATCTCCAGCATGAAAATTCAGGGAGTGTAACTGTTATGCATTTGAGGCAAAAGGCTGTCAAATGAGACTGTCTGGAAAGAGGCAGTTGAATTTGGTTGGACGATAGAATAGTATTAAATTTTCACAAGAACCCTGAGAAACTCCTTTACAATCACATTGAGAATATGTCAAAGGTTATTTTTATTAGTAGAAATAAGAGCTAATTCTTAATATGCTTAGTACATCCAATTCATATGTTAAATGTATGTATACTAACTTATCATCAGAGTAGCACTACAAGGTAAATGCGATCCCTACTTATAATTGAGAAATTTAAAGAATAAAGATTTAGTATTTAGATTAAGAAATCTAAATATTAAGTGGCTTGTCCAAGA
This sequence comes from Aplodontia rufa, assembly GCA_004027875.1. NCBI lineage: Eukaryota > Metazoa > Chordata > Mammalia > Rodentia > Aplodontiidae > Aplodontia > Aplodontia rufa. The sequence goes on from PVKS010029065.1 coordinate 5,887, forward strand.
TAACCTAGTAAAAATGAGGTGGAGACAACTTTGAAATGAAGCTTCAAGTTTCAAGTTACTAAGAATCATTATCTTACTAAAGCACTCTAGATTATTGTGGTCAGTCACAGTCTGCAATCCAATCATGAAGTAGTGAAAGAGTAGAAAACCTGCAATCAAAGGGCTGGTAAGTCTCTGTCTTTTATACGTTGTAATGAAATTATCTTGGATTGTTCACTTTCTCCAAATGCATCATGGAGATAATTATGATGAATGAATGAAATTTTCTTTTATGTAAATAAGCCTAGCACAATGTTAAACATATATTTAGTTCAATAACAATCATTTGGGTTAAACTAAAATATATGCTTGTTCAGAGAAAGTAAAGTATCCGGATGGACCTACCAACTATGGGAAAAAAAAAGATGTTTAAGTAAGAGGTCACTTATAAAAGGAATACGAGCAATTAGAAGACAAGCTACATTATAAAAAGTTGAATGTTCAAGTCATATTTTATTCCTTTTATCTTTCTATGTGGGATCTATCTAGAATATCAGGATGTATTTAGTAAGTAATTGTTGAACTAAACAGAAATCTCACTCTCATACAGGTACATGTTTGTAAGTGTAAAATAGTTATTTGAAGAAATACAAAAGTTAATATATTTATTTATGTTGTATATATTAGAAAAGGTTATTATTCAAACAGACTTAAACATAATTAAATAAAATTAGATTCTCTCATTAGAGCAGGCAGAAAACATTTCTCAATCTTCACAGAATCTGAATTCTGGAGACAGGAAGAATTAAAGTGCAGGTAGGCCACTGGGGTAGTGGGAGGTGGGCACTGATCTTGGGCTCGCTGCTAATCTTCAGGGCCAGATGTTAGTTTGTTTGGGCATCCTTGGGATCAACTTGGAGCTCCTTAAGCAATTTCTTTCTACAAATGGCCGGCAGAATTCACTTTTTCATATTTGGTCAGGGAGAAAATAGAAGAAAGGATCTCCCTTTTCTAGCAGCCTATTTTTCTCATTCTACATAGTATTTCACTTCACAGAGCTAGAAAAGAATAAATGAGCAAATGAATTTTAAATTACTAGTTACATTTTCCTTACACTTAACCTTTACATTGTTCCATAGAACCAGTTAATTAACCCAATTTGTGATTGAAATTGTCATGCTGAGCTTCCATGTAAGTACTTTTTAATCCATGTTTCTCTCACTAGAGGACCAAGTTGTTCTTGTCCTACAACTTGGAAATTAAACGTCGTATAAATATAATATTTATTTAAATATTTTTAGTTTTTCTTTTCACTTTTGTTCCATCTATTTTTTTTATTCTTTACTTTTTAAAAAAATCAGCATTTCACATAAGACAAATATGCTTCTAATATATCTTGTACCTTAGTATAATTTTCTGAATAGTTGCTCTTAAAAGCTTACATTATTATGATTACCCCAAACATCAGTCATTCCTGGCCACCCATTTTACAGATGAGGATTCTTATGAACAAGGAGTTTAAGTGATAATCCTATGCTCAGAAAGTCAATTGGCTAGTTGTATATTTAGGTGGATAATGGCACAGCTCTGATAAGACTTTATATATACTCTCATTTCTTTCTTGAAAAACATTTAAGATTATTACAATTTTATTGAATCATGAAACATGTTATATTTATTTAAAATATGGGTATACCATTTTTCCTTCTAAAATTTGTGTCATATGGCATTATGAGTTTTTTTATGTTAATTTTCTTAATAATTATCAGCACACATAATAGTAAAATGTGTCTTTACAACTAATGCTAGGCATCATTATATGTAATTTTACTGAATATTTCTTAGAATATATATTCTGTGCTGACTTATATTGAACTGCATGTATATAGTCTGTGAATACAAAGCAATAAGTTGTTTGATAATATACTAATGTGATTACACAGGGTGTGTGTATATCCTTCAAAATTAATTAGAACTGACAAAAGTGTTTTGAGTGGTATTATCAAAGTATATACCATATTCACTTTGAGTTTAAGACAACTTTTCAGAAAATTATTTGGAATTACTTAGACTTATTAGAACTCTCTAGTGAAATAAATAATTTGTAGGCAAAACAGAAGTGATTTGGATTAGCAGAATAAGAAATTGTTAATTATAAATTTTATTGAAGGCTATTAACCTATTTTTTTCCTTATCTGAGAAAGTTTTATGTCTAATGGAATTAAGATCTAAGGATGTTTGCTGAAACAAATGGTAGAAAGAGCTCAAACCCCTCCAGTAGGGTGGAGTTAGTTCAAAGAGGATAATCAGCAGGGATGATTGATCAGCTCTGTGGTCACAAAACAGTAAGAAAAAAAATCTACCAACAAACCACACTATTGGATATTTCACTTTGTGAAAAACACATATCTTTCAACAGAACTGAATGTAGTAGAGAATTGGACATCTGCTCATGTAGAGACCTGGGGGAAGTCTAAATTGGCTTTTAAATAATCTGGAAATGACTATCATGTACTTGTTTTGAGAAAAGATGATACAGAACACCTGTGATCACTGTTTAAGTTTGGCCACAGATGTACAATCAAAAATCATCCAAAACGAAAAAAAAGAAAAGAAAAAAAGTAATACAATTTATTTAGTTTGGGGACTTCAGAAGCCATATCCTATATTTGTCATCTCAGAGTGTAGTTAAACAGAACAGGAAGGGAAAGTTTCACAGCTGCAATTTTATAGCATGAAATGCTTCAGGTGATTACTTCATTCACTAAGCCAAACACAAAATTGTTTTCCGTAACACAATTTATGGCACACTGTAGATATCAACCAGAGAAAGTGAAAAGAAAAGGTTCAACAAAGAAGTAGCTAAAGCACCTCAAAACCATGTGTATTTATGTAATAACTTCAACATTTATAAAGCAAAAGTTAACAAAGTGAAAGGATATATAAGTGCACAAGCACTGGGCATTTTTAGTACAATCCTCTATCTTTACAAAACAAGCAGAAATCAATTGGTAAGAATAATAATGATTTGAATAACAAAATTAACCATTTCTGTCTGATTTATGTATATATAAACCTATAAGCAACAACTCCAAAATACACATTCTTTTCAAGTACTGATGGACATTTACCAAAGTAAACCAATATCTTAGGCTCAAACAGTTAAAATTAATCTATGGTCATAATGTAATGTTAGCAATTACTTTCAGAGAGCTGAAAGGGAATGGTCACAAGGGGACCTCTTCAATATTATAAATGTTCCATATTTTATGTGAGTAGTGTTTATATGATCGTATACACATGTAGAAATTTATGAATTTGTGCAACTAAAATTTGAATGATTATCTGTAATGACATACCACAATAAAATATAAATGTGCAAACTAATATCTATTTAACAAGAATCTAGGGTTTACTAATATGGCATATTGGGTATTGAAGTTTCTTCATCCTTCTTTCTTTCTTAAGTATTTGCTTAGGAAATAATGAAAGTATATATGATATAAGGTATTTCATTAATGTACAATCAAACCTTGATTGAATTAATTTATGATTTGTCATTTGAGATAACACTATCTGTTATGCAGTTGTCTGTTATATTGGTTATTCTAAATAAACCACACTTTAAGTAGTTAGGCTAGGCATTAAGACTCACTTTATCTAACAGAATGTGGTAGACAAGGCATTGACCCAAGTAAGTGCTTGTCTAGCTTATAACTTGAGAAGTCGTAGCAGATCCAGTTCTATATGCATGAAAACTCTGATAAGTGATTTTGCTGGTGAGAACACACAAAGCAAACACATGAACAGGCCATGCAAAGCGGAATAGGCCGAAAATATCATAGAGAGAATGTCAACAGTTCCTGGGTACAAACTAAGTTAGATTACAGCTGACTCAGTGCATCCAATAGACCACCTGCCATCCAGTTAGTAAAGTGGCTTCTCAGAATCTAGCTCAGACTGTAGGACTGTGAGCAAATGAAATAGTTGGCTTTTTGAATCACTAAGTTTGGGGGTGGTTTACTATCCAGGAATAGATAGCTAAAATACTGTATCATTAACTTAGCTTGGGGTTTGATGTTAAGTATGGTAATTAAGCAGAGCTGATATGGCATGGGCATTGAGGTTGCCACTAGAGTGACTTCTAAGTTCACCTCAAGTAAAAGTGATGAAGCATATAATGGGTTTCCAGTCTTTTAAAATCTAGCCTGAATTTCTATCAAAAGAATTATTTTTATCTTAATTGGAGTTGAGTTAGTATTATGTTTGTAAAATAACCACAGGGAGGCCTACTGACCTGGCTTTTGTATAGAAAATCAAAGTGTGAATCTTAATTTCACAGGCATTGAAGAACTGTCTTGTATGTGTGTAGGCATCCAGAGGTTAGCATATTTAAGGGCTGTTATATTGTCTTATTAAGATAACTTTAAAAGTAAAGTAAAACAATGTGTCATAAAGGGAAATGCTTCTTTTAATTGCTTAGATAATTAAAGGGGATAAATCTCAATTTGCATAAATAAGAAATAGTGGACTATTGCCAAGTAAAATATAGGGTGCCTACTTGAATTCAAATTGGCCATAAAAAATGAATTGTTTTTAGTATAAGTATGTCCCGTGCAATATTTGTAATATACTTACATTAAAAATTCATTTCTTATTTTATATGAAATTCAATTTTAAATAGAAGGCATCTCTGGCTATGTCTGACAATGTAATTGTAGCAAAATCAGCAAACATTTATTGAGTAATGCAGAAAGAAGAGAGTTAGGTGTGATAAGTAGCACAGAAAGAACAGAAGTAGTCATTGAAAAATGAGAAGAGAGGTAGTAGAGTCATTGTATTAGCAGTAGGAAAATAAAATTCACTTAGCTAGCTAAGTGTTTTAGTCAGCTTTTTCGTTGCTGTGACCCAAAGACTCAACAAGAACAGTTTTAAGAAGAAAAGTTTATTTGAGGGCTCACAGTTTCAGAGGCCTTAGTCCATGGAAGGCAGGCTCCTTTCCTTGGGACTTGAGGTGAGGCTGAACGTCATGGCGGAAGGCATGGGTCCAGGGAGCAGAGCGAGAGGGAACTCCAACTAGCCAGATACAAAATTTATGCCCTAAAGGCACACTCCCAATGATCTACCTCCTCCAGCCACACCCTTTAGCTGCCACTTAATCCATACCAGAGGATTAACTCACTGATTGGTCTAAGGCTCTTATAACCCAAACATTTCACCTCAGGTTTTGCATTATCTTACATATTGAGCTTTTAGGGGACACCTTTCATCCAAGTCATAACAGGAAGCATAATAACATTTCATGAAAGTATAACATTTGTGACAGGGATGCATACAAATACTGTTTCATTATTGTCCATAATGGATTTCAAGTTCTTCTTGTATTCCCCAGGAAACAGAACAGAGAATAGACAATTAATAGTATCTCATTTTTCCCTTTAGTTTAACATGTCCTTTCAGACAACTCAGCCTGTTCTGAGAAACTGCTAGTCTTTCAGGCTTCTCTTCCCACTCAGCCTCCCTTCCGTCTTGCAAACTCCCTGAGATGGTGCTTACTCGGATATCAGGGACTTACCCACAAGCCAGCTTTGGGTTAAATCACCTGGCTTCACTTGTGCCTGTATCTGCTTGCTGGCTTAGTCTCACAAAGCATGCTGATGAAATAAGGAGTCTTGCCTGGAGAAGGCTGTGGCTTCCCCTAGAGCTGATGGCCAACCCTGCTGTAGCTTCCTGTCACCTCTCCTTTACAAGGTCACACTGTGGCTTCTCTAAGACACCTACACCCAAGAAATAACAGGCTGGACCCAGTAATTTTATGCTCCCACATTTTAAAGGAAAAGTTTGGGCCAGAAACTTCTGAAAAATAATTTGTAGTTAGGTTTGCTTTTATAAAATAGTATAAACTTTGTGTGGTATTATTTTGTATTCTTTAAAGAACATAATGGTTCTATGAAGTAGCAAAAATAAAATATTTATGAAAATGCAGGTAATTTTTTAATATCTACTGACAGATGGCCTCTGTAGATTTTGTATTTACTATCTGTGTGTTGCTTCCACCAATCTTTCTCCTTCCATATAAGCCTAGTGTTTACCTGGGGGTATATCAATAGTTCATGAGTTTGATTTTAAATAAGAATCCCTGTGTTATAGCTTAGTGAGAGTCATTTTTTTCTGCTTTTCAAAATGTAATCAGTACCCCAAATCAATATTACTATTCTTTTTAAGTCTAAGTTTTAATCTTCAGAGAAAGTTGGTGCTATATGAATCCAGGTTAAAAAAAAAAGTTGTCCCTTTTGAAACATTATAAAATACAAACATCTTACATATGAACCAGATCAGGAAATATCTAAGGCTGAGGCAAGCTGTGACTGCTATAAACTTTCAATGGTAAAACCACTTTTTTCTTTTGATAGTTGAAGCTAATTTCTTAGTGATCAAAATTTTTAAAAATTGGTTGAGTATTTATTTTGAATTTAATAATGCTTTATGAGTCTGCACAAAATATTGTAGAATTTTAACTTTGAAACATGAATGCATGTTTTTCCAGACTCTAAGACATTAAAGTACATTTTCTTTCTTTCTTTCTTTCTTTTTAAAGAGAGAAGGACACAGAGAGAGGGAAGGAGAGAGACAGAGACAGAGACACAGAGAGAGACAGAATCAATTTTATTTAGTTTTTCATGTAACCTTCATTGCTCCAAGAGTTTGTTGTATAAGTGGTGCCTGGGTTCGAATTCCCATACTTGTGCATGCCAGGCAAGCACCATAACCATGGAGCCACTGCTCCAGCCCCCCATTAAAGTACATTTTCTTATTTGATAGTGAGCTTGTATCCCAGCCAAATTGCTGCAAGTCTGAGCTGCCAGAGCTAACCTTCACACTTTCAGGTTATTTGACTGAGTTACAATATACATAAATTTCCTTTCCAGGGGTGGATTAAAAAATGGTGAAGATTTTGGTAATTATATTGTTAGAGGAAATACTGCACAGACAAAAACCTTTGTCGAGATTTTAATATACTCTGTTGTTTGTATGACGGTTGACCTTAAGAAAAAAATGAAATCAAGGATAATAAAAATATAGACCATTTCCGAATGCATTACTAGTTTCTAATTGATCACAAAGAACTTATATTAATTATATATTTTGATCTTCACAGCAACCCTGTATTAGGAAAAATGCAAGTGTTTCACCTTTTTGTGACTGGAATTCCAATAATTCAACTTTATAAATAAATGCTGATAAATAAATGGTATGTGCAAGTAAAACAAGAGTTGGTTTTATCCTGATTTCAGCTCAGCACTTAATAAGTTACTTTCATTTCCTAATTGGTGTGGATTTATCTGCTGTAGGGTAGATCTGAAATGTCACCCAAAGAATCATGTGTTAAAGGCTGAGTCCCTGAGCTTGATTCTACTGGGAGGTCGTAGAAATCTTTAGAATTTGGGACCTAATGGGAGGTCTTTGGGTCACTGTAGTATGTTCTTGAAGGGGACAGTGTGACTCCAGTCTTCTCCTCTTTCTCCCTTTCTCTCCCTGGCTCACTGTAAAGAGTGATTTTGATCCATTGCACGTTCCCACCATGAAGTCCCATCCCACAACACGCCCCACAGCAATGGTGCCAACAGAAAATGAACTGAAGCTGTGAGTCAGAAACTGTGAGTCAAAAAGACCTCCTCTCTTTATAAGTTGACTATCTGAGGTATTTGTTAGACTGTTAGAAAGGTGACTAACAGTGTCTATAATTATATCTTTCATTTGCTAAAAAGTTCCATCTATAATGCCGTTTGATTGAGAAAAGGACCAAACCTAAATCCTCATTTCTCCTAGTCTCCACCAATAAACGTTTGGTAAATCTGAGCTTCAACTCTAAGGTCAAGGTTACTCTTATTATGCAGACTGAAAATGAAAGTTAGAAACTTTCTCCTATTTCATCCGCAGCTGGGGGAAGGAAATCTCATTTTAACATCTTTTCCATTTTCTTTTCAAATATCATACAATCACACTACATATTACAAACAAAATATTAGAAAGCACAGAATCAATAGCCAGAAGTCATATCTGACAAAGCAGTAAGAAAGGAGCCTTTCAAATTGAGACCAACTTTTGCAGGGGGAATCGTATTTATGCTAAACGGAGTCCTAAAGTGTTAGACAATACACAAAATTTACTATGCATTTATGGTATTATGGGTTTACAGTATTTGGGTTTGTTCAAATAATTTCACATATCTAGTAGAAATTGTATCTTATGTGATGATTTAATCTAACCACAGCTGCAGCAATATAAATTGCACTTAAGACTATGCTGATTGATTATAATCAGTTGTAATCATGTCTTATAATTACATTGCATTCTAGAGGCAGAGGATGTTTAAGCCTACTCAGCACCAAGCTATATAAAGAAGATTATTTGTTACTTCTGACAGTCTCAGTCAACATTCAAAATTGCCTGCAAACAATAAGTTTTATTAAATTTATTGTCCAGGCATCAAATAAGTTTCTTGATTTATCCACAGAGGTTGAAATGGAATTGCAAGCCAGTATAAAGCTTATTAACTACTATTTAAACCAAAATATGTTCTTGAAAACATTCATAATTCTGGGTATGGGTCACATTGATGTATAAATTTTTCAAGAATGTTGTATTTCAATGTATGTAAAGTTATCAAGTGATAAGTTCAGGAGTAAAGGAAGACACAATTATGACAAAATTTTCAATGTCGATGATTTATTAAACAGTGTAAGCACAGCGGTTTATTATCTTATTTTGATTAACATGCATATAACTGAAATTATCTACAATAAATATATATACACATAAAAATTTATTTCTATAAATACATTTACAAACTTTTACTGTACCAAAAAAAGAACCAATGCTATATAAAAACCTACTTTAACTCTATAGTTATATCTCTATATAATAATTATAAAGGTGTTAACATTTAAGTATCTAAGTTATTTTATATATTCATTACAGAAACTCTAATGGATTAACTACTTTGGAACATGTTTCAGAGTATTTCACCTAGAGCCAAAGCACCCATACTCTGCTTTTGCCTAAGCTTCTCCATTTCCTCTTATCACTTACACTGTCTATAGAAACCACAGTGAGCGGACATGCTGCAAACCCTGTGCTATCCTATCATCAATGCCTCATTATAAAAGATAATTATAGTTTACACAATTACATGCTGCCCCACAAGAAGCATATTAACAGTCTGGATAAGTCAGCATGTTGAAGACATGGCAGAGCAGAAACAATCACATTGAGTCAGGGAGCAAAAGGTCAGATTTAGGGCCCCACAAACCCCTTTGGGAGTGTGTCCCCAGTGACCTAAAGACCACCAACTAGACACCAATTTTTAAAGGTTCCATTACTTCCTAACAATCCCCATCTGGGAAAACCTTTAATCCGTGGGTCTTTGTGGGGACATTTAATATCTAAACTACAAAGTACTCAAATAAAGTTCTACTATTGTTTTCCCAATGTATATTCAGAACACAAAAGGCAGTGCTGATCGAGGACGCTCTCATTATATACACATTTCTCAATTTTCTGTACTTCCCTTCATTGTTTATGTAACAACATACCAAGCAGATATTTTCCTTGATTTGGCATTTTAGCCTGTTTCAAAACTGCATTTCAAATCTGCACTGTGATGATTGATTTTGTATGTCAACTTGACTGGGCCAAGGAAGTTCAGGCAGATGGTATACCATTATTTCTGGGTGTGTCTGTTTTGACCCTTCTGGAAGAGAAAATTATTTGAGACACTACACTGAGAAAAGATGATCAGACCTATCAATGTGAGTGAGAATCATCCCATCCATTGCAGGACTAAATTAAACGAAACATCAGAGGAAGGGTAAATCTTTTCTCTCTTCCTGAGCTAGCACATTCACCTTCTCCTGCCCTTGGACATCAGAGCTCTAGCTTGTTGATGACAGACAATGAAATGTTTTTGCATCTATAATCATGTGAACCCATTCCCCAATTAAATATATACATACAAATGTGTGTATGTGCTTGTATAAACATACGTACATATAGGTATACTTCTGCACTAATATCCAAAGATGATCCTTAATTTACAATGGTTTAACTTATGCCTTTTCAACCTTATAATGGTGACCAACTGCTACATTTTCATTAGAAATTGTACTATGAATTTGATCTTTCCCTGGGCTAGCAATACATGGTATGATACCTCTTTGATGATGCTGGACGGTGACAGCAAAAATTAGCTCTCAAACATCTGACACTCTACAGCATACTGTGCTGTTACGCGACTATAACACTTGGTAAGTTAGACACAGTAAATGCAATTTATAATATTTTCAACTTATGGTGGGATTATTGGGACACAACCCTATTGTAAGTCAAGAAGCATCTGTACATGTGCACGTATGTATGTATGCATATGTGTGTGTGTGCATATTATATATATATATATTATATATTATATAGTTTCTGGAGAACTCTGACAAATACATTCACATATTCAAAAGAGAACAACTAGACTCTGTGCCCTACTTAGACTATAGCCCTAAACCAAGTTGTGCCATAGGTTCAGATATTCATGTTCCTTATGTAAAGTAGAAGGCAAGATTTATCAGAAGAAGACTAGAAGTAAAATTTCATTAACTAGAGTCGTTATAGAGCTTGCTTCTATCTCTTCCCTCTTGGAGCCATGGGAGGAGAACTTCAAGAGTTTGTGGATCACAGACATTGGTGTCTGACATATGACTGGGAAAATGTAAAGGAGAAATGATAGCAATATTTTCTGTGATGACAGATGGATGGGAGAAAAACCCATCTGACCATGAAAGGGAAAAAAAGACATGCTTCTTTTGGGATAATAAAAAACCCCACAGAAGACAGGCACATATGAGTAATTGAGAAACAAAAAAAATTTAAAAATCAACCAAGAAGACTGTCCTCAGCAGAATTAGTCTGGTATGGGCACATAGAAAAACAAATGATGGAGGGTGACAGTTAGCAAGGGATTGTGTCACTTAGTGGATCAGGCACTGAGAAGCCTTCTGAAGAGGGCAAAATGGGACTGATCCTTAAAACATGAATAGAATTTTCCATAAAGAATATCAGCAACATTTGGAAATTTGCCAACCCAAGAGTCCCAAGTACAGCCCCAAGTACAATAACATCTGCTCCAGTTGATTGAGCTTATGGTATCTAGGAAATCCAAAGCAGAAGTGAAGCTGGAAAAGGAAGAGAGAACTAATTAGCACCTTTTACACTATTGTTTCTCATTACCTCAATGGTCCTGGGAAGGGATTGAGAATTTGATTTCTTTTTTTAACAGCTGCAAATTTCAGCTTTGGACTAGAATTTTCCATTTATCCAAAAAAGCTGCCTGAGAAAGGAACTGAACTGAGAAGGAAAAAAGATTCAAAGAATCAAATGAAGGGCTGTGCCTATTACAAAACATGAATTAACAGCCAGAATCCTGAGGATAGAAAACTTGTTAATTTCCAAAGAAGTAGAGTTAAAAATTGGTTTCAACAACTCTTCCCTGCAAGAAATATTTGTTTTCTCTCAGATCAAATTTTCAATCCCTTAAGACTTGTGAAAAAAATTCATAATCAGTTCAAGGGAAGAAATTTGGGATAACAATGAATAGTAATAGAAGAGAGCAACTCCCAAGCAAAATTTGGCCACGATTAGTTTATTTCTGTGTTTCTTCTCATAATTGTTTCAACTACCTGGAAGAAAACCCTCCAAAATGTAAATTAAATTAAATTAAAATGAATGAAGTAAAAGAAAATCTCAGAAAAAAGAAATCTCAGAAATACTTTAAAGGTAAAATTAATATAAAAATAATAATTTTGATGTATGGCTCTAGTGTTCTTGAGACTTTGAAATATGAAAGTTTCATAATTAATTGCTAAAGCTAAAGACCTCTGTCTTTATAATAGTTTTTGAAAGAATTAAAACTAGAAGCGGTAAGGAAACTGAAAGTTTCTTGTAGCAACATATTGAAAAAATAGATGAAATCTTATGTTGAATTCAAGATATTAGTGTATTAACTGAATAGATCAATTCCAACCTGTCAGATATCAATCATTAAGTGATTATCAAATTCTCTGTGTAATTAGTTTCTGAATTAAACCAACCATTAACAATAGAAATTGCCATTTATCACTGAAAAGAAACAGATAAGAGATGAAAATTTTGACATTTAACTACAGTGGACGATAAAAGTATTAAAAATGGAATTGTTTTGTAAGACATGAAACTTATCAGCAAAATTTTGGCATCTACTATACTTGTCATTAGTAATGGAGAAGATCAATTTCAAGAGATAAAGACCCTATTTGTGCTGACCCACTCATAAGCTTATATTCACACTTACCTTTCTATAGATTTCAGCAAAAAGCTTTATAGAAAATGGAGCACTCCAAAACTGGTCAAGTAGTATGTACATTATGAGAGAGTCACTTATTCAAGGACTTTCATTTGGTATCTTCAAGTTGTAAATAAAAGTATGTAACGGTGGTCAATTATTAAAAATATCCTCTGCATTCAAGACATCAGTAATTAACAATCTACTATAATTTTTCTACAATTAGAAAAATATTTCTAATCCAAAACAAAAGTTTGAAAGTGTTAAATTAATCAAATTTAATTAAAAAATTATGATGCATTTCCATCAGAAGTCTAAACTTTCAGCTTTCCAGAAAGTGAAAGGTAAGAGACCTGCAGCTTCAAGTGGTCACTCATTTGCTGCTGCTGGTACCTGTAGGCCTCTTCCTTGTCCACAGTGTGCTCCCTGGAAAGTTTTTTTTTCTTTTTGTCTGTTAGGCTTTAGTCATTTTCATCATCGTCATCATTGTCATCCCTATTTGCTTAAAGTAGAAAAGACAAGTGACAGGTATGTCACCGTTAATTAGATGACACCGTGGTAACTTCCTTCAGAGCTGCCTTCCCTTGCACCCAGGGTCTTCAGAAAGGAATGTCAACCCATCATAAGCCCCTAAGAGAGCAGGGCACGTACCATGCAGCTTCCATCCTTGCCTAAATATTTTCCAGTGCCTTTTGAAAGTGAGGCTATGTTCACACACGGAACACATAATTACAGCAACATTTCCAAATTGATGTTGGAGGTAGGTTCACTTGCTGTAGTCCACCATTTTGGGGAGAAAAAAAGCAATAACTTATTTTGTAACTAGTATGAATTTCTAGTGCCTGAACTATTTAAAAATCATCATTATATAATATCCTAGAAAATATTTTTAAATTCATCATAGATTTACTAAGTGCCTGACTAAAACTCTCATTGATGCCAAATAAGTATTTTCATGTAAGACCTAGTACCTGAGCACAAATGAAAGCACACACCAAAAACACATTTTAAATGAACTGAAATTGACACACTATATGAAAACTTATTTAAATACAAGGAAAGCTATAATTATGGCCAAATATTAATAAGTTTTTTTTAAGAAAGAGGGACAGTGAGAGAAAGAGAGGATCAATTGTATTTAGTTTTTCATGTAAGTTTTTCATGTATACTATGTAAGTGCCCAAACTCTCTCACTTCTTAAGCATCTCTGAGCAGAGTTGGCAAGTAGAAACCATGAAAAGAGAAGCGTGAGTGGCCATGGTTAAAGTTTAAGCAGTCTACATGCAATTCAAATAGAAGGTAATAAAATCATTCTACACAAATTTTTATGTCATTGATTCTGTCTGACAATATAATTATGGGCACTATTTACCGGAAGAGTTTGCATCTTATTCTAGACATCTGTTCCTGCTTGACCCTGCATTACCTATTGGGACACTTTGCACTAATCACTAGTAATTGATTTTAACACCCTGAGGTGCATTTGGTTCCTGACAATAGTGCAGAAAACACTTTTCTATACTGACTGCTATAGATAACACTATAGCTAGAAAGGAGGCTTTTGTTGTTGATGTGGAATTGGATCAATGATAAGGAGCCATCTGTGATTTGAAATAAATTCATCTTCCTTATACCTTTAGCACTAGTCCTAAGGACAATGCAGGATACTCATGGGAACAGGAGCCTGGGATCAGGTGCTTTAGGTGAGAATCCCAGCTCTTAGTGACCCTCTCTCCCATCCTGATAGACTGAAGGACTGAACCTATGTACAATTCCTTTTTATTGTCTGATTGACTGGTCATGGGAAATTCAATGCAGTAAGGACTAAGAAAGGACTGCCTTGCTTCTATTTACAACAGCTCTAGGAAATCGTTCTTGCAAAAATGGATAATTCAACTTGTTCAAATGGGCTCAGACTGCTTCACTTAAACTTAAGTGGCGAACTGAAGTAATTCTTGTAATTCAAGCAGAGAAAACACTTAGTCTCAACTATTTAAATATTTCAGGCAAAAGAGTTTCTTGTTCCTGAATTATGAGTGGTTGCTCTGTGCTCCACTTTACCTCACATGGGTAAACACAGTCCAAGTGTGTGGCAGCAATTTTAATGGGCCCAGCAGCCTAAACCCCTAATGGCATGGTTGCAAGATAAAAAGCCAACAGAATTTTAACTCCAAGCCAATGCATTGAGGAAACTGAAAAATCACCTGGGAAAGATCAGTACAGCAATTAGATGGACAGAGAAATGCTACTAATTGCTAATGATCAGCTAAAATATCTGTGGATACCTAAGATGTTACTGTACAGGTGTGGGATTCCATTTGACAGCCATCTTAGATTTTATGTATGGCATTTGTGTAGCTTCCAATTAAAAGAGAATAATGAAAATTAGATAAGAAAGAGTCTCTTGGTTAAGCTCTGAAATTTTATTACATTCCTTACATACAATAAACTGCACAGCTTTGACATTTAACTAATAATTTCTTTCTGGTTCTATGACACAAGTACTGACAGAAACTAATGAATTTATATTCCTGAAATTTAAAAAAATATATTTTATGGGCAAATATGAATGCATATAAAATACCACTGTATATAAGATCCATGTGCAGGGCTGATGAACTGATGGTATTCACTAAAGCATCTATGCTTAATTTTCAACACCAGCATCTACTAGTTAGCACCATTGATTGATTTCTATGCATTGCCACTTGATAAAATTCTAATGTCATCTTAATTCATAAGTATCATATGTTTTCTCATTTTGATGGGTTTTGTATCCTAGAGTAGGGTTTGGGAAAGTTACTGTAATTTGACTGTTTCATTATCCAATTTAGGTTGTATGAACATGAATAACCACTATGCAAACTGTTAAATATTACAAACTTTTTAAGTTGGTTATAAATAATACTGTATCTATTTCTAGTATACACTATAGATACACTAGAGTATCCTGTGTGTTTTGGAAAATAAGTGCTTTGATTTTTTATTTTTCAGATTTTGGAATATTATCATATACATGATGAGATACTTTGAGGATGGTATTCCAGATTGAATTTGTGTTACACATCATCTTATGCACAAGCCTGAAGGTAGATTTGTACAATGCTTTAATTCCATCTGCATTTTGACTGCAACTCATCACAGGACGTCAGGTGTGGAATTTCCTATTGTGGTGTCATGTGATGCTCAAAAAAGTTTCAAATTTGGAAATGTTTCAGATTTTTTATTAGTAATGCTCAACCTATTATATCTTTTATTCCGAATGAATTCATTTTTCTCTGATTTTTATTATGTATGTCCACTAAGCTACCTTCAAGAAATATCTGTAATTTTAATTAAAAAAATAGAAAGAATGTAAAATTTGAGGTTGATGTTTATTGGGGTCTATGTGTCTCCAAAAAGCATGCTCTTAATTACTGCTCTAATGCATTGAAAACTTTGACACTATGTCTGTTAATCATTTTTTTAATAAAAAGTAATACTAGTTTAGAATGTTCATCCTAACATAAACACACACACATACACACACACACACTCAAATGCAGGTAATATGCTTTTTTTCTTAGAACAGGGATCCAAGTAACACAGAGATGAATACAAAAATAGATATTAAACAAATAAATAAATAAATTCAAAATCTAATAATTTAAATGTTTCTTGGTGCTAATAATTAGCAGGATATATATATATTCCTTAGTAAATGAAATTAATTATTTCATTATTTTTTTTCTATCCAAAAATGCCCCCAGATGAGACTTCAAACCTGATGTTAGCCATTCCTACCGAGTCCAATTCAGCTTTCTGCCTTTGCCATTCCTCAACATAAGTAATTTTTACTAATTTAGAATTTCTTTTTAGCAATGGGATGATTGGTGTTCTGGAAAAATTAATTCTATGAATGTAGCACCATATCTCCAGCCTCACCCACACTCTTTAGCACCAGCTTTCCCCATGGGTATCAAAATCACCAGCATTAAGAACCACTAGATTAGCTCAGCAGTGAGAAGCGTATCATTGTTTCATTTTACTTCACTTTGATTGAATAGGAAAAGTTTGTGAAATCAAAATATCTTGCCCTATAATGAATAGTCACTTCAGGATACACAGAGAAAAATATAAAATGTATTTTTAACTCAATCAGGAATTTCCCACAGAGTCTATGGTTTTCATGATTTTCCTATTATGTTAGCTTTCCATTGCTATAACAAATAGCCTGAGATAAATAAGCTTATATAGCAGAAGGGCTTATTTTGGCTCACAGTTTCAGAGGCCTCAGTCTATGGTCAGTTGACTAATTGATTTTGGGCTTGTGGTGACTACATCAGGAAATTGCTTTATAGTGGCTAACTAGGAAGTCAATATTCCCTTTGTAGACATGCCCTAAGTAATTACAAGATTTCTATGTAGGCCCTACCTCTTCAAGGTCCTAGCACCTCTCAATAGCACCATGGATTGGTAACCAAGACCCTAATACATGTATCTTTGAGGGACACATCCAAAACGTAGTATTCCACCCCCTGCTCCCCAAGGCTCATGCCTATCTCATAGTGCGGAATGCATTTACTCCTCCTCTAAGATTCCCCAGAGTCTTAACTGTTTATTTTCACAGCCTCGTGCTTAGCTCCAGTGGGGTTATTAAGAGGGACCTCTGAGCCTGCACACGCTGCTTGGCCTCCCAGGTGTTTGTGAAATTTTGGTGGACGCTTCCATGACCCCAACTCTTTTATTCCACATTATCTTTGGTAGATGGAGTCCAGCTCTGCTTCCAGTGACAGCTGGGTGGGCCCTTGGACCATGGCTACAGCAAACTCTGAGTACCTTAATAACTGAACATGGGAAGCAAGTCCCAGGGGGGGAAACTCCCTGAGAGGTCCTGAGCAAGTAGGGCACACCAGGACTCTCTACTCAATGAAAGTTTTTTAAAACAAGTTAAGACCTTTGAGCCTATGATGGTTGGATACTTGCTAATTTCAGAAATGCTTTTAAGGCATCTTTCCTGTTGTCTTGATGCAAAGTACTTATCTTCTTTTGAATGGTGGTACTGTCTTCAGCAACTTCACCTTCCTTGGTAGCATTTTTAAATTTACTCCTTTTCTGGTTAAAGTTCTAAAATTTTCATCTCTGCTTCTCTTTCCTTCTGGTTCTCATAGGAAATTTGTTTGATTGCACCAGTAATGCTTGTCCTGCTTCCCGAATGCTGTGCTGCACTGAAATTTACTCTGTCAGTCTGTCACCATTAAACTCAGCCTCCCAAAAATCTCGGAGAATGGGCATAGTTCTTTGTCATGGAATAAAAACTGTGGTCTTTAGTCTATTTCCCAATAGAGTTCCTATCTCCAAATGAAAACTTCTGAGCATAGTTTTTACTGTCTGTATTTCTATCAACAGTCTGGTTGTCTACGCCCAGAATCATGCACTAAGCTCCACTTACAACATTCTAGGCTTCTGTTACCTCATTCTTTCAAAGTTTTCCAAACTTCCACAAACCATTGCACATGCTTATTCACCTTGTCAGGAATAAACATAGCAATGTCTTCAGTTCTCAATATCATTGTGTGTGTGTGTGTGTGTGTGTGTGTGTGTGTGTTAGTCAACTTCCCTTTGGAGAAAATGGTTAGGTTCCCAATGTCTGCTCCAAGTACATGAAGACCAATGGTATGTATCATTCCAACATTAACCTCTTATTCAAAAATATGATTAAAACACTTCCAATTAGGATCTAACACCTCCCAGATGAGAAAGCCTTAATATACTGGGTCTTTGAAGGACACTAATTCAAACCATAGCATTTATTCAGATTGTTTTTTATACATATCTGAATATTAAAGTAGAAAATTAAAGTGAGCTAATACAGTCGGTTATAGCAAGTAAGATAACATATAAATAATAATGGAGTAGAACAATGCTGCTGGGACTTGAACCCAGGGCCTTATACCTGATAAGCGTGCATCCCCTCAATGAGCTACCACCCTGACCCTAATACCACATAAATCATATGGTACATATCAGTCCAACGTAAATTATTATACAAAAATATTTAGTTTCTTTGAGATCTGGTAGGTTTATTAAACTGTATATAGAGGCATTGCAAAAAGTATCAACAGATTGACAAATGCACAAGTGTCCAGATTTCTATGTTATGGAACTCAACAGTATTAACCACTTTTTTTTTTTAAGAGAGAGGGACGGTGAGAGAGAGAGAGAGAAAGAGGGAAACAATTTTTATTTAGTTTTTCATGTGACCTTCATCACTCTGAGACTTCATTGTGTACTTGGTGCTGGGGTTTGAACCTGCATACTGACGCATGCCAGGCAAGTACCGCAACCGCCAAGCCACCACTCCAGCCCCCAAATATTTAATGGCTTAAAAATAGTTATACTTGAAACAATGTGATATGTTTAGTGATATTCTCTATACCTAAATTATTTTAAGTTATTCTCAAACATTTGATTTGCTTTTGCTTCTAAATGAGTAGCTTTAGAATATAGGGCCCCTCTGGTAATAAACATAGCACTAAACTCTCACCTCTGCCCTTCTCCCCTCCACCATGTTAAGCATTTGTTTGTCTGTGTCTCAGTAGATTCACCCTCTTTTGATTTCTGAGAGTAGCAGTGAGTCTAACAAAAGCTTCCTGCATGACTTTGAGGATCTGAATTTTTCAGCCTCTTCTGAGCTTTCTCCTTTATTCTACGTGGCACTTTTCCTGTGAGGGAAATTTTTAATTTGTTACCCCTAATTATAGAAAATTAACCTGGAGATTTAAAAACACTTATCAAGAAACATTGAGTCATCTTAAAGAAAACAGAGGGGGGAAAATATTACCTGAAATTAATTTTTGTATTCTTTTAAAGCAATGATTTTTTTTCTCTTTATTTTTTATTTTTTTCCCAATTTATTAGAAGTATATAGCGATACAGGATACAGATGAGGGGGCAACATTGTCAAAACGGTAGCAATCAATGTGTATAAACTTTGTTATACAGGGGTAATGCCAATGCATAGATAAACTACTATGGGTTTCATCTGTTGCAGTTTCCCCCAGAAGAACTCATGTGTTAAATGGGTATCTAGTGGAGGAATGACATCGGCTTCTGGGATGGTTCCCCCATCTTCCCAATCACCAGACTCCTATGAGTTCTTCATATACCCTCCTCTCTTCCCATCTCCTTCCCTACACCTCCAAGTATCCTAGGGAGTTTTCCCCCTGTTGCACTGAAAATCATTCAATTTGAGGTTTTGTTAGGTCAGCCATCTGTCCTACTGCTTCAACATAAATTCTAGCATCAACAGATGAGAGGAAACCATTCGGCCCTTTAGTCTCTGAGCTTGGGAGACTTCACTAAGCATAATTCTGTCCATCTCCATCCATTTGATTTCGAAAGCTATAATATCGTCTTCTCTGATGGCCGAGTAGTATTCCATAGTATATATGAACCAAAGCTTTTGTATCCACTCATCAAGTGAGGGGCATCTGGGTTGGTTCCATAATCTAGCTATAGTAAATTG